>OX235272.1:87396983-87499176 GCA_944472155.2 Trichobilharzia szidati
CACATATTCTATTAACCTGTAAACTAGATCACTTTGGACAGATTACAGTTTTATGCTAGTTGTGTAGATTATATGAAAGCATATAAGTTTTAAATATTATATTAGAAAAATCAATGATAATCCGACCTGTCAAGAACACATGACAAATAATAAATCGGAGGAAAACTTACAACCATGGGTAATTTTAATTCTTAAAGTTCAGATTATGCAAAACGCTGCTTTATAATTTCATAGAACTAACAACTTATGCCTACTTGTATTTAACTAGCGAAACATAAATACAACTTGACAAGTTGAACAAATTTAACTTGGTTACAAACATGAAATCCCGCATTGAACTGTATTCATACCATCGTAGACATTCACAATATAATAAGAGAAATGCACCACATCCTACAACAAGTCTCTAAGTACTTTGATTGGACATTGGTTAGTAACTAGTGTAGTGTGTCTAGTCCTTTGTTTGGTGCAGACTGAATTCTATCAGTCAAGTTTGTAATGTGGCCACCATGCCACTAGGTGGCTCGCCATCGCGGTACACTTTGAATTGCTGACATTTAACGGTTGAAGGCAATCGATCATAGAAAGCCTTGCCTGACCTAGGTTTCGTGCTAGTTGGCACTCATCAGTCACCTGTCTGTCTGTCTGTTTTCAACATAGAACTTTGCATCGATGTGAAGCAGTCCAAGTCGCCACATTCCATGTAGCACACAAAGTAAGAAGAAAGTAGAAGAAATGCAAAATACAGACAGTAAACAGAGATATGAAGCAAAAAGAATAGAAATAACGAAGAACAAAACAGTTTCATTGGAAATCATAAGTCACAAGGAGTGGATGCATCTGCGACAGCCATTGAGAACAATTTTGAGCCATGTCACCAATTGTTTCCAACCATTGGTTTTTACCGTTCCGAGGACCCCAACCAGGAAGTCTACACCTTCCTACGTGACTGGCTTAAACTAACTGATGTGGATTTCATTGACTGGTGCCATGTTTTCGTTTGACCGCCGCTAGCTCTTTTCCAGCCTGGCCCTACATCAGTTAACATTGCCCGTCGATGAAGGTGATGACTAGGCATACGTAGCACATGTCCTAACTATCTCAGTCGATGTAATTTCACAGTCTCGTCGACTGATTTCCCCTCCTTACCTAGCACTCGACCGATGCCTCACCTCAATATTCCTCACCCTATTATGCCACTTCACGCGGGAGATAGAACGCAGACACCTATGATCGAACACAGCTAATCTTTTCATGTCTTCTGCTCTCAATGGCCAGGTCTCACAGCCATAAAGGAGGACGGAGCTGACTGTTGAGCAGTACACACGCCCTTTGGTTGATAGTCGGATATCGCGTCTACGCCAGAGACGGCGTAAACTGGCATATGCGAACCTAGCCCTCTGTATTCATGCTGAGATTTCGTCGGAGATCAACCCGTTGGGGCTGATGGTACTTCCCAAGTAAGTGAAGCGGTCAACGTGCTCTACAACTTCACTTCCTATTTCTAATCTAGGGGTTGGAGAAGTCCGATCCTGCAACATTATCTTACATTTTACAGGGGCGAATCGCATGCCAAACATACGAAGATTGTTGCTCACGGTGTTCAGTAGACTCTGCATTTTGTCAGCGTCCTCGTCTAGAAGGACTATATCGTCCACATATTCTAAGTCGACGAGATTATTCCCTGGTAGCAAGTCAATCCCTGAGTCTGGACACTAGTTAGTAACAAGTGTAATGTGTCCAATCCTTTGTTAGGTGCAGATTGAATTCTATAAGTCAAGTCTCTAAATAGTGCCCATCGATCATTGAGAAATATTGATGAATGACTTCTTCAGCTTGAACACTGAGAGGTTTTATGAACTATATCAACTGCACGGCTTAAAACGAAGTACTCAAAACACGAACTATGTATCACACCACAAAAAAATAGTGAAGATTTGCTTCCTTTCATTATTTTATATTGATTATGAAGATTCTTATTTCAAAAGTTTTAATTTTGTCACGTGGCGGCCTTTTTGAAACCTGAGCTACCAAAAATACTCTATCCTTTTATTGAACAACACCATTTCTCTTGTTCACCTTGGGTTTTATTCTATTAAAACTATGACCTGTAATGCCGTTTTCTACTTTCGCGAGTGTTTAAAATGTCTACAACCTGCTGATTCACAATGGTGGGCGGCAGTGTATTCCAATTGTGCCGGAGATTTTTTTAGCACAAATTGTCACTGCCTGATAAATAAAACTAACTACTTGCAATCTTTATTTATTCAGCCATTTGTGATGTCATTGGGTCAAAAAATACACTCCTACACCTTTCTTTATTAGCTTTCAATCAAACGCCATGCATACTTCGAAGCAGAGAAAGAAGACTATATCATTGAAGGGGGATTGGTTTTCAATTCAGGTCAGAAGACAGGGATGTATCACGCCATCTACAGCCAACCACTATTTGACTTGAAGATATCGGACAAACAGAAACTATCAAGCAGTAAATTCCGCTGATAATTCTCTACATTACATAAACACTTTTAATTGAATTTTAGATTCTACCGTCGATTGATTGGACCGCAGTGCTCGGTCTCAGGATGACATCATCATAAACTGAGAAATGCAGGTACATCCAGGTGACGAGTCCCAAATAGGACGAAAGGCACAACCTGGATTCCACTGAAAGTCACCATCCACCAATTAAATTACATAAACACTGCTCAGAATAAACCTATTATTATTCTTATTGCAACCTAGCCAGGAAACTGCAACGTTTGTACTAACCCACTAAGGTTGCCATGAGGAGAGGTAGCTCATTGGCTGAATAATAATAATGATCATAATAATAACAGCTTTATTCCAAACAGTATTTGGGGTACAGGTATGGAATTTTCAGCGTGCATTACTATATTGCATCTAATTACCTCATAAATTTTATAAGATTTTAAAATCAAAAAGCAACAACCGAAAAAAAGAACAGCGTTGCGTTCACATTTTTAAACAATGCACCACAGGATATGATATATAAAATTAGTGTGTAATAGAAGATGTGAATAACAACATAATAGTAATGAAGAAAGGAAAACAAAAACTAATGGGACTAATTGTTAGAGTGCCGCAGTAAGTTGATCGTGTCATACCTAATGGATTTCTCATCACATAACAGCTGTGCCAGATAAGGTATTGTGGAGTTTTTGTACTTGGTAGTCCTAGAATATAGCCTTCTATAGCTGCTTCTAGTTCTACCAGATGAAATTCAAGGAGAGAGTTAAGTATAGAGAGGATGTTCAGGATCTCACAATATGGTATTCGCTAGTTTCTTACATGACATTATATGTCTATCCACAATAGTATTAACCACTTGCCCTACTAACGGCTTTTAGTGTCCTTCTCAGCAAAGCAAAGTCTTTCTTAAGTAGTCCAGGAAAGATTAATGGGGAGTAGTAAAGAGGGATGGGTAGAATACAAGAATTGACAAACTGAGAAAGCAAAGACTGCTTTATACCAGACTGCCTTAACTTCCTAACGTAGAACGTTAAGTGAAACATCTTTCTAGTAACTAGCAAGATGTGAGAGGACCAGGAAAGATCGGAGGAAATACTCAGTCCAAGATTTGAAATTAGATGTAATTTTAACCTCTATGCCGTCAATGATAGTGGGACCATGTGAGCTAGCTATTTGTTGTAGGTCACGTTTTCGTCTGAAAGTGAAATTGACTACCTGACATTTAGACGGATTTAGCTTAAGACCGTTTGAAGAGGACCACTGACTAATTTCCGACAGAAAGTTATTTAATTTGGAACAATCTGACTGAGAGTTGACAGGCATGGAAACAGAGAGGTCATCAGCATACTTAACAAAAGTGGCTACATCAGAATGGGGCAAGTCATGTAAGAAAAAAGAAAACAGAAAAGGAAAAAGAACAGCACCTTGAGGAACACCAGCTAAAGTAAGTGACGTAGTGGAGGACTTTCCATTGTGGACAATGTACTGCTTCCTATCAGAAAAATAGGAATGCAACCACTAATTTGTCCAGCTCTCAGCCTGTGTTGCAGCAAGCTTACTTAGCAAGAGAGACCTAGGTACAGAGTCAAATGCAGATGTGTAATCAAGGAAGAACGTATTTAGCTCCTCTATCTAAACTAGGGACTATATTATGATATAAGACAATAGCGGCATCTAAGGTACACCTACTATGTTTATAAGCAAACTGGTTGGGGCCATTGAAAGACTTTAAAGAGGGTTCAAGATTAAGTAAAATAACTTTCAAAAAAGGTGAGGTAATAGCAATGGGTCTAAACTTAACAGTAGGTCCACTTATTGGTTTAGCCACTGGAACAATCTTGATATTTTTCCATGAGTCAGGTATAATACTTTAGGGAAAAGATTCGTTGAAAATGTCAGTTAATGGGGAACATAAGATGTCAGCACACTTCTTAAGGATAACAGCAGAACACCATCAGGACCAAGGGACTGAGTAGGTTTGCGAGATTGAAGACACTTAAGGACATCATTCGTATTAAAGCATACTTACTACTTTACTTCGGCTATCTCCTACGGGAGGATGAGCCGGCTTCATGAACATCTCGAATCAAGAGAGTTCATGAAGTTTCATGGGAATTTGGTACGAGTGATGTCCCCAGAATCGCTCGGCCTTTTGTTTGAGAGTGCAGCTCTAGCCTTTACACAACCAAGTGTGACCTACAAGGCAGTAGGAGTGGAGTACGGAGTCCACTATCCATTGGCAGCCGGTGACCGGAGTTCGGTTCATACGCCTTTTTGAATGGGGCCAGACATCCAGGACATCCAACAAGCCCTTTGTCCATACGTCTGCCGATGAGCTCCAGTGAGCTTCATACGCCAGTCGTTGGAGGTTTGGAATCAGGGTTTAGCCATCTCCCCCAGACTGTCATCCAATGGACAGTCAACCCGGTGAAGAGCGCTGGGCATCCGCTTTCGCCCTCTCACTTTGGTGAAAAACACCTCCACAACGTGAAGGCAGTGAGTAGGACTTCCTCAGGAGAGGCTATGTAAGACGCCCGGTCATATGGGAGCATTTCAAGAGGTGTGCGGAGGGGTGGCCGACCCGCAGTGCAAGGCACCCACCCCCGAGCATCCTGAGGATTTGGAGACCGTATTAAAGCATGAGAAACAGTCATTATTTATACTGTTAGAGTTAGGAATCATAACATCTACAGGGATACATATGAAGGATTTACTAAGCATATCAACATCGACAGAAGTATCCTTCCTTTAATAACTTTAACATATTAGATGAGGATTTACATGAAAGAAACTTCTGGTTATAGAGAGCATTTAATCTTTGTAATTCAGCTTTGATCAAAGTGTTCATTCTCTTAACACCAGATTTATTTTTCATTTTGTACAACCTCTCTTTTTCACGGCGAAGCTTTTTGAGTTGAGAAGAGGAGAAGCGGTCCAATTTTAAGAAGATTGTCTCTTTTAGACAACAAACATCAAGACAGAAATTTAGATAATGTGTTATGTTAGTAATTGTGTTATCAAGAGCTTGTTCAGCAAACAAGTCCCAGTTTGTGTCTTTTAACATGATCCTTAGATTCTGTATGTTGTCATGAGAATAACATCTGTGTTGTGTTTTCTTTCCAAGGTATGAGAAGACCCTTTTGTGCTGCTTTCCATATACTTTGGGCAATATTCTTATGATACAGTGATCAGAATTAAGTAGTGGGGCTCTTTTTCGAGCTTCAAATATTCCTGTGTCATTTGTAAACACGAGATCAAGAGTATTATCCAGTCGAGTCGGGAAGTTGACAATGTTTTCATGTCCAAGTGAAATAAGGAAGCTGTGGTCACTAGAATTAAAGTCTCCAGTAACTATAGACAAGGAGTTTCCGAAGGAGGTGGCAGCAAGGGAGGTAAATTCATCCGCAAATAAAGACAATTCTGTGGAATTGCATCCAGGAGCAATATAAATGTTCGAGATGTATATGTAGTTATATTTTGACAAATGTTTAGGTCGACAGTTAACGGTGAGGCAGTCAATATTGTCACTAGAGAATTTGAAACATACATTATTAGATGTACACCATTGTGAATTGATGAAGATGGCGACACCGCCACCGCGTTTCTTCCTGGAACTACACCGATCTTGTCTGAATAATTTGAAATCAGTCAGATACACTAGATTGTCATCATATAGGTCATGTAGCCATGTTTCTTGAAGTGATATGATCCCAGTATTACGATATATAATGGAAGACACGAGTGATTGAAGACAGTTTATTTTAGCTGGCAGGGAACGACAATTAGTATTCATAATTGCTGGAACAATCTTAAATTGAACAGGGGTATTTTGTAAGACTCTTTGCCACCCGGCATGATGCTTTTTTTGTCTTTTTTATACGACCTTGGCGGCCTGCTTAAATCTTGGGCTACCAAATACCTTATACATTACAAATCATATTGCATCTAATTGCTCATTTCTAATTTCATTTTAAATAATTAAATCTTATTCAAATATGGCCTCAAATCGGATTATTTATTCTCGTGAGTATTTAATATCCTTAAAACCTACTGATCTGCGATTCCATAAAAAAGATTTTTTAAATTATACCATAATGCCACAAGTGCGTCGGTGGCACAGCGGTAGATTGCTCACCGAACACGCAGGTGGTCCAGGGTTCAATCCCCGGCCACTGGACGCACTCTTTTACCTGGCTAAGCCAGTAATAAGACTGGTAAAGAGGAAAGATTGGGCATGAGGCTAGCAATCCCATCCCGTAAAAAATAATCACCACTGCTACAGAAACTTCAAGCCTCTATAGCTTGAAGCCCTATGTTCCACTAGGAACGTAAAGGAATATTTAAAAAAATAAAATCAAGTAGTACTAGTTAACGAATTCAAATTTACTTGGAAATAACTTACTGTGTATTGGCATCTTGATCTGAACTTTTCTTTTCATCCTTGTTTGACTGCACATCAACTGAGTTGAGAACAGTATTACTAGTAGAAGAAGCATTTATCTCCGATTCACTCAAAGAAGAACTAGCTGCATTAAGGTAAGCATTCATCTGTAGAACAGCTGCATTTAGCAGAACACTGATCTGACGCAAAGCAGTGAAACGAGCCTCAATACTAGCACGTAGGCGAGCTTCATCAGCTAATGCAGGCAGTCCTGTCGGTGGATCTGGCATAGGAATATTTCCATTAGGAAATAAATTACCTGAAAGAAGGATTCACGACAACGGTTACTTTGAAAAAGATACAATATAATATAATCGCAATGCTAAATATGACTATCTATAATATAACTTTGTATCACTTTAAAATGGTTTGTACCACGAGTCAAAATTAATTAAAGAGTTACTGAGGCCCAATGATGAGTAGGTGTTTACTGATGAGGAATCCTAACTAGGATGGAACGAAACAGATTCCAGTATTTCTTTTTCTAGCGGATTTTAGCTGATGTTAATCAGTCACAACAGCTGACTTTTAAACCTATCATCAATTTTCTAAAAGCCTATGCTCATCCACCACGAAGGATACCTGGGTTCAGTTCACAACTGACGAACTGCGAGACTTCCCTTAACCATTAGAAAACCTGGAAAAGAGTCAAGGTTTAACGTGAGGCTAGCAACCTTACTCCATGAGAACACCATCGCTAATGAAGCTTCAAAAAAACCTTTAGGCCTTATGTTCTACTAGGAACGAACGGAAACAAAAGTTGAAACTTGGCCACCAATCCACAGTATAGGATTAGCGTACTTGACTGTAAGTTACACCAACTGTTTAACAGTTGAAAGCACCGTCAAAGTGTCTAGAACTATGTGTGGAACATATATATTCAGATCTGTTGTTTAAAAACATCATGATCGATTATCACACACCTTTACAAATTGCAGTAATACTATGACGAAAGCATAGAATGGAACTACTGGGAGAATACCCGACCGAAAGCTGCTACCTTGACGTGGTGGTCGGGCTTGAACACCGCAATGACCCGACAAGCTATACTGGCTGAGACTTATGTCGCTTGAGGTCCTACCATGGCAGAAAGGTTGTTAGGTGGTATAATAAGGTAAGTAATGTTGACGTTATTCGTAGAGTGTTGGGCAAAGAGGGAAAATCAATCGAAGAGGCTATAAAGTTACATAGATTGAGGTCACGTACTGCGCATGCCTAACCATCGCCTCCCCCACCTCGACGGGCATTACTAGCTGATATAGGTGCAGGTTGGAAAAGAGTAAGTGGTGGCCAAACAAAAACATGGCGTCAATCCATGAAATCCTTGACAGTTAAACTGAGTCAGGTAAGGAGATGTAGACTTCCGGGTTGGGGACCTCGGGACTCTAAGAATCAATGACTGGAGACAATAGGTGACATAGCTCAAAATTGTTGTCAATGGCGCAGATGTATTCAGTCTCTGTAATCTTTCATATTCTTTCTACCATTACTCATTCTGTTTCACTCTTATACTTGTCAAAACTCTATTGATTCTCTTCACTCATTTTCTTGTCTACCTTTGTGTGCTATTTAGAACGTGGCAACTCGAACTTCTGCACTTCGGTGCCAAGTTCTATGTTGAATACAGACAGAGAGACAGACTGGGAGAATTATATAATCGTTTCGTGATATAAAAAAACATCGTAGCTAAGAACGAGAAGTACTCGAACTTGAAGATGAGCTAGAACCACAAACAGAACTTTATGAGGAAGATGATCCTGAATTAGAAAAAGATGAGGATGATGAAAGGGACGAGGCTTTTCTATCATGATGACTAGTATTTGAACTCTTTACATCTCAACTTGATCCTAACTGTGGTTTTTGTTTAGGACTTTGAGACCTAGGTCGCATTGCAGATGTTCGAGCACCTGGAGGACTAGGTCTACGATAAAGCGAACTAGCAAGAAGAGAGCGAGGGCGATCGATCATTTGAACGATTTGCAAATGGACTGCCACTACTTCCACGTCTACTTGTTGTTTTTGGTTTGTCCATACCATCTGAGCGACCACCTCGTGGCCGTTCACGTTCACGTTCTTTAATACGCTCACGATCTTCATTGCGTTCATGTATCCGCGAACGATCTTGTCTGTCATGAGTCCATGAATGATTGCTACACGAATTTTTTTAAATAAAATCTTCTTTAATGCGATTGTGCCAGGGGAATCATTTAATCCTTTAGAAGAATGCGCATCACGCTTACGTGATCGTTCACGACAATGCCTAGATGAATCATGTCTCCTTTTGTGATAGCTTGTTCGTTCATTCGATCGGCCTCCACGACCGCTTGTATGTGATGGACGCGAATAAACTTCAGAAACTCTAACCTCTTGTCTATTTATTTGTCATCTCAACATAGCCATATCCTCGATTGAATTCTGGATGAAAACAACAAAATGAATTTCGCCCGACACAGAGAATGTTTCTTGAATATGGGCTCTTGTTATATTGATAGTTAACTTCTCGACTAATATGCGAGTGAACTGACCTTCAGTAGGGCCGTCACTGTTTTGAACATGCTTTCCTACAGTGGTCTCCTTGTTTGACTTAGGTGGATTATGTGAAGATTTATCAAGATTCCGGGTTTTAGAAGTATAGGTCACTTTCTCATTAGATTTTTGTGCAGATTCTAGTGCAGACCCTGCAACCCTAGATGTTTCAGAGACCTTAATATGATCCGTTGAACTTGATTTCGCATTTGAATCAGACTTAGTAGGTTCATCTTTTGATGTCAGTGAACTGAGCTTCTTCTTTGACTCAGAAGATTCAGGTAATTTATGAGACGCCATTTTGTCGTTGACTTTTGCCTGAACAGAACTTGTTCAACTGGATACATGAGGGCGTTAGTTAGGATTCTTTACATTCATAGCTGAACCACGATTAGATTTCTTTGAAGCTTTGGAGGAATTAGATGTGCCAGAAGACGAATCAGATGATGAAGAACCAGAGTCTGAAGAACTGCACGCCGTCTGAGTGGTCTTCGAGAGACTTTAGAATGCATATACTTGTTTTCATGTAGTCTGGAACTTGAAGAATGACTGGTTTTGTCTGAACTTCTTATATAATCCCCTGGTAATGCCAGTTTATTTTATTTTATTTTTTATTTTTGATTATAGCTTGACTCCACACAGTATTTTTGATACAAATATGGAATTTTCAGAATGTGATATCGGTAGTCCAAATTTAGCAGGCCGACCATTGGTATCAAGTGTGCGTCAGCAGGGGATCGACCCCCGGGCCATGTACATGGTCGGCGAGCATCCTAACCGCTGCGCCACCGACGCACTACAATTAGTAAATAATTTAGTGAAGCAATGAAGCACAATTTAGTATACTACTTGTAAGCGTCATATCTATCGATACTTTCTGTAGTGCCTTTGAATCTAAGTAGATATCACCGTATATGAAATGACAATTTACGGAGAAAAAAGATCAAATATGAAAACATAGTCAACATAGTAAGTTAGTGGATGGTGACTAGCAATGGAATCCAGAATGTGTATTTCGTTCTATTTTGGAGTCATTAGCTGGCTGTACCTTCATATTCCTGAGTGAGTGAGTGAGTGAGTGAGTGAGTGAGTGAGTGAGTGAGTGAGTGAGTGAGTGAGTGAGTGAGTGAGTGAGTGAGTGAGTGAGTGAGTGAGTGAGTGAGTGAGTGAGTGAGTGATAGTGTTCTCCCACTGAAACTCGAACCCAGTACCCATCGTTTCAAACAAATGCCAAAGCATTATCCGCTGGACCACTTGGGCTATGAGGATAAAATTCTCAAACATCGTCGAAGCGTCGTCCATACTAGCAGTCGACATGTCAACAACAAAGGTTGAACATTTCGGTTAAGTCGATCACGGGAAAAACCAAAACTGAACTAAAAACAAGAAAGACAACTAACAGCTTAGACTTTTTTTCTATTTATTAGCTTCAATCTGAACCAGATAATCCTACTGTTAAACTGTTCAGAAGCACTCCAAAAGTCATCTCAACTTATGCCACACAATACTATAATGAAGGCAACAACTAAAAATACAAGTTTTCCATTGAGTAGAATCATTCATTTCTCTGAAAATCATTAAAACAATATTATTTCGTGGATAACTCAAGCTTTTATATTTAAGTGCTGGTTTGTAAGGATTTGATTGGTTACAGGATTTCATCATGAGCTGACATTGGTTAGAGAACCATTGGAAAACCAGCAGGGAGTACTGGACAGCTGTTTCGTCAGCCTAGTTTGGGACTCTTCAACAGTACGCACCCACCGGGGTCCGAACCCAGGAACTTTTTGGTTACAAGGCGAGCTCGTAGACCATCCAGTCACTTGGACCCGATCCAATTTCCCATAAATTCCAACTTCTGCCAATTCACGACATAGCGCGAACCCTAGCCAATGTCTTCGGCGAGTATTTGTCCTCACACCCGACCTGCTGCACCCTACTGGTCACGACTTCTCACTAGAACCCCAGGTAACTACCTACCTGAATAGGGCAAAGCTTTTATAAAAAATTTTAACTCGTTATCCATCACTACATTAAAATTAACTTCGGAACCCACCCCCACCTATTTAATGTGCTCAAATGATAAGAGTAACATTCGGACAATTTACCAAGAGTCGATAAGATGAGTTTATGAATTTAACTATTAGATAATAAAATAAGCACAATCACCTAACCCATATAAGTCTTCAAGAGTTAGTTTGTAGGGATTTGATTTGTTTCAGTTCGATCATGTATTGATTGATATATCCAATTAGAGAACCATTGAAAGCCAGCAGGGAGTACTACTGAACAGCTGTCCCATCCTAGTTTGAGACTCATCGGTAGTACCTACGCACGATGACACTGGCTGGTGGTCAGTCGCGCAAAAATCACCAATTGGTAGAAGGTAGAATTCATGGGCTGGCTATTGAGTCGGGTGCCAGTTGATGAATTGTCTACGAGCCTGACTTGTACCTGACTTGAAACCCCGGTGGGTGGGCACTGACGATGAGTCCTAACCTGGGACGAAACAACTGTCCAGTACTCCCTGGTCCTCAATAGTCCCCTAGCTGATATCCATCCGTGGTCAGACTTGAAACTATATATATATACATTGTTGTGGAAGTACAAAATTTAGCAGCTAACGTTCCCCCTATGATTTAAAAAATGTTAGATGGCTTAACTGAATCGCTGAAAATCTCCACATAGTTTCTTAACATGGAAAATGAACCTTTTACCAATGTCACTAACAACTTGAATACGTTCAAACTTAACAAAAAAAATGAGCCTTTTCAGTAACCTCTACGCAATACACTATATGATACTGTGAAATAGCATAATTTATAACACAATGAATTCACTAGAGCTTTTGTATATAAAGAAAATATCAATAACTTACCAGGATATATTACAGGCATACCCATAAAAGGTGGCATATACAAAGGAGGAGGCATAGGAGGAAAGACTGGTTGAGTACCTTGTGTTGTAGAAGTACTTGTAGGTGGCATAAATGGTGGTAAGAATGGAAATCCAGTAGCAGGTGGCTAAAAAATATAGAAAACATAATAGCATAGTTGACAACTATGACAATATTTTGACAACAAGAAAAGTATTAACAAGAACCCTGTTCTATGATTATATGAGATAACTACTGACTTCAACTGGTTCGAATATATACAACAGATGATTCCAGAAAAGTGTCGACTTGATTAGTTACGGGATTGGTCACGGAGCTGACATCAGTTAGAGAAACAAGTCAGGCGAGGGGTCAGTTACTCACCCGTCACACTGGCCGGCGGCTGAGCTAAATATGTATCACGAATCAGAAGTTGAAATTCATAGACCGTTGGGTAGGGTCCAGTGGCTTAATGGTCTACGAGCTCACCTCAAAACCTGAAGGCCATGGGGTTCAAGCCCCGGTGGGTGTGTACAGATGAAGAGTTCCAAAACTGGGACGAAACAGCTGTCAATGTACTTGCAGGTTTTCCAATGGTTCTCTAACTAATGTCAGCTCGTGACCAATCCTGATTCCAGGAGACTGAAGTGAACTATCAGCGTAGAGCTTTGCACATAAAGGTAAGGAAACGAAATTCAGTGAAAATACACCCAAACTGAAATGTTAGGGAGGAGAACAATTAAGATGGTATATTATTAGAAAAATTCCATGTTATCTCCACTAGTCTTATCACCATTTACGTCAACTAATTGCACTTTTGTTGTCACTCACATTATTACTATTAGAAAAATTAATTACACATACAGAATAATAAGGATTTAGTGAATTTAGAAAATCATGAAGAGTTAATACATTTGTGTAATTGAGAATGATTTTTAGCCAAGTCATCAACAGCCTCCACGTATCGATTCTTAATACTCCGAGGACCACAGTGACAAATTTACACTTGTGCGTCGGTGGCACAGCGATAGAATGCTCACCAACCACGTCTCATGTGGTCCAGGGTTCGATCCCCGACCGACTCACTCCTTTACCCCACTAAGCCAGTAATAAGACTAGTAAAAAGGGAAAGTTGGGCATGAGGCTAGCAACCCCATCCTGTAAAAATAAACACCTATGCTACTGAAACTTCAAGCCTTGTGTTCCACTGGGAACGTACAGGAACAAAAAAAATGCGTGGTTCAAAGTAACAGTCAAAGACTTAATGCATTGATAATGTTAGGTTTTGATTTGACCATCCTCAACTCTTTCTGCACTTCCATCAACAACTGCCTTCGCCTGATACTGAAGATAAGATAGGCAACAGTGAATTCTGGGAATGAACCAACCAAAACCCTATTGCTCAGCAAATATGCTGAAGGAAATGGAGATGAATCGGGAGTACACTGAGGAGACTGTTGGGTGACATCACACTACAGGCGGATTCTCGAATGGAAGCCGAATGAGAAGACAAGTTGACATGGAAGAGATCGTGTGAAGAGGGGATGAGAGCTTATGGGCAATCGTGGAGCCAGATAAAGAGGACCTCAGAGGACAGGATGAAATGGAAATGTTACTGCTGAAGCTCTGTGTTCCACTCAGAATCCAAGGGAAAATTGATAACTCTTTTTCAACCTAGTTTTATGTCAGCTACATTGTTCGTAGAAGAAGGCGATGATTCAACATGTTTAACATGTCTTAGCCATGTCAATCAATGCAGCTTTACAACCCCATCGACTAACTTTCTCTCTCTACCTAATATTATACACCAAACTGCATTATTACTGAACATATTATACCACCTAGTAGGCAAAAATGAATGCAGACATCTATAGTCTGGAACCCGGAACCCATTGGCTGGAAGTTAGCGCGTAAGCGACACTTACATGCAAAATATTTCATCATCAATGTTTAAAAGAAACCATGAAGATCCTATGCTCTTGATAATTACGTAAACTAAACAATGACCCAGTTAAAATCAAACGCCACTCTCAATAATAGCATAAAACACTCCACAAAAATGTAGAGAAGCAACTGCGTACGTTATAAGATTTGCTTTCCATGGTCATTGGAAGATATTTCCAAACTTTTGAAACCTACAACCTGATTACACTTCCTAAACTCCATACCAAAGGTATCTCTAATTGGTGGATGAACAATGATTAAGTGGAAGTCAGAAACTATAATATATGTTGCTACATCTTATTGGTTTAAGCAACTCAACTTCTTGAGCAGTGAATCAGAAAAGGAAATCCACTCCGAAAAACATACCTGGAGAGGCGAATATTAAAGCTAAGTCGCATATAATAAATATTAGTTTATATGCCAGCAAGTGAAACTGTAATTCTATCTCCCGTGTTAAGTGGTATAATAGGATGAGCAATATTGAGGTTAGACTTCGTTCGAGTGCTAGGTAAGGAGGGGAAATCAATCGACGAGACTGTGAAGCTACATCGACTGAGATGGTTAGGACATGTGTTACGTATGCCTAGTCATCGCCTTCCTCGACGGGCAATGTTAACTGACATAGGGTCAGGCTGGAAAAGAGCTAGCGATGGTCAAACCAAAACATGACACCAGTCACGTAGGAAGGTGTAGACTTCCTGACTGGTTGGGGTCCTGGGACGGTAAAAACCAATGAAGGCTGGAGACAATTGGTGATATGACTCAGAATCTTCGTTGTCAATGTCTGACGCAGATTCATTCACTCCTTGATACCCAATGAAACTATATTGTCCTTCGATATCACTATCTTTATATCCCTGTTTACTGTCTGTATTTTGCATTTCTTCTACTTTCTTCTCTTGCTTTGTGTGCAACATGGAGTGTGGCGACTTCAACTGCTTCACATCGGTGAAAAGTTAGTTCTATGTTGAAAAGAGAGACAGTATTTCTCAAGGTATATATACACAGTTGCATAACACATGTGAATACCACGATACCGTCTATTGAATCAATGCTATTGAATATATCTGCCAGCAAGAACAGTTAACTTATAATCAGTACATTTTTAAACTAGCTGAAAAGCGAGGTGTATATTTCGTGACTGAAGTTCTCAAGGCTGGTGACGTTCTCTGTAAGATGACTGAAAATCAACACAGTAGCATATGTAAAGTCACTCCTTGTTATCTTTCACATTCTAAAGTTATTTACCGATCTTCGCTTAACTACTCTCTTCATTACACTTATGTTTATCTACAGTGGTGCAATTAGCATTTCTGTTTCTTCATATTGTGTACTTCACCAAGTCTCTCTGTCTTTCTGGATTCAACATAGAACTTGGCACCGAAGTGCAGCAGTTCGAGTTGCCACGTTCCAAATAGCACACAAAGGTAGACAAGAAGATGAGTGAAGAGAATCAATAGAGTTTTGACAAGTATAAGAGTGAAACAGAATGAGTAATGGTAGAAAGGAATATGAAAGATTACAGAGACTGAATACATTTGCGCCATTGACAACGATTTTGAGCCATATCACCTATTGTCTCCAGTCATTGATTCTTAGAGTCCCGAGGGCCCCAACCCGGAAGTTTGCATCTCCCTACCTGACTCAGTTTAACTGTCAAGGATTTCATGGATTGATGCCATGGTTTTGTTTGGCCACCGTTTACTCTTTTCCAACCTGCACCTATATCAGCTAGTAATGCCTGTCGGGGGAGGCGATGGTTAGGCATGCGCAGCACGTGACCTAGCCATCTCAATCTATGTAACTTTACAGCCTCTTCGATTGATTTTCCCTCTTTGCCCAACACTCTACGCCTAACGTCAACATTACTTACCTTATTATACCTCCTAACGTGAGAAAGAGATCGTAGACATCTATGACCAAGTACAGCAACTTGAACTGAAACATTTGTGTGAAAGCCTTTAGACAGATTAGTCAGTCAGTAGTCGAACTACAACAGAGTATTTACTATGCATTGATAAGGTTTTTTTCAAAATTATTTGAGTTACTCTAATGGCAAACTGACTGACGAAACTTACCATCCATGGCATATGCAAGTTTTGATTATTAGCTGCAGCAGGAGACGATGCCACAGTTGAACTAGTTTGACCAGAAGAAGTTGGTACATTCTCTGACTGTGAGTTGGTGGTTGCTGCCCGATTAGGCTGTTGTCTTTGCATTTCTTGCATTCTAGCTTCTCGAATAACATCCATACGACAAGTTGGACAAGTCTGTTGACGTTGGAACCATGAGCGTAAACATGAAACGTGGAAAATATGAGAACAGGGCAATTTTTTCAAAGTAGATGTTGCAGCTTGTTGTGTATTATCCGTCTGAAGACTCATATCTTCACGGCAAATTATGCAAACAGTATCAGAAGAGGCAGCCAAATCCTCAGCAGTAGCATCCCGGAATACTGTGTTCATATAGCGGATAGCACGACGTGACATCAATACATCCTTCGTGCAAGATAAAAAAACAAAAAAATAGTGAGTGATTTTGTACATCCAAAGATATAGTAAATATGACATTTTATTAATAATTAAGAAATGTCTTTATTCATATGTAACATCATCAATAAGTCACTAAGTTTTTAAGTCACGAGGACAACATAAGTTCATCCTACCCCATCCTAACCATTAGTTAACTATGCATTAAAACCAGTCGACATCCATAGCCACATGTAAAAAAATAAATTCATGAAATACTCCAGGAATTCTATATATTAGTCTGTGTTAAGTAAGGCTTTGATCCCCTGCAGATGCACTGCTAAACCTCTCTAGGCCGGAAGTAAGTTTGTTAAACAGGGAAGGTTGGGCATGAGGCTAGCAACCCCACTCCGCAAAAAAATAAAACCACTGCTACCGAAACTTCAAAGCCCAAGCTTGAAGCTATATGTCCCACTCTGAATGCGAAGGAATAAGATTTTTAAAAATAGAAAAGGACTAAAATATGGAGACATACTGCCCATAATAGAATAAATATGAACGACTATGAAATTTTGGAAAGTGATGTCATATTACCTGTGAAACAAATATGCTGTGAGTAATGTTAGTTTAATGACGTTAAGAAATTCATTGGAAATATCCTTTCTCTTCATCTCAACAACACACCAATACCATTTTTTGAATGAACCCTGACGTAGTCATAGTGCACAGTTTACAATGCCAATTTCTGCAAGCTCCAGAATCGCCAACAAAATGAAAGAAACATCACAAAAACTACTCTCACTACAGAGTACAGTGAATTGCTACGATTGCATGCCTGAGTAAGGCAGTAAAACACGCTTCGTTATAATACTGTACTGTGTTTCAATAAACATCATGTGAATCATGTTACAGAGCTAGAAAATTTATCTGATTAGTAGTTTGCTTTGGAATACATACTACTTTTGATTTTAATTAAATCATTTTTCACGGGCCACAAATTCGTGAAAAGCAACCAACTTGTTTCCACATATCGATTCAACACACCCCAGCTACCACTAATTAGCTATTTCCTTTTTGAAGTTATTTTTACCCATTAACACTTAATTTCCATACTTCACAATCATGAAGTTAATGAAAACTGATACCGTTACTTGCTAATGTAGCCCGTGAATTATTACCACTTATTCCATAAAACGCTCAGTTATAAACTAGTCAACCTAATTTTACACATGCGCCATCTCTGGTATAGACGCGATATCCGACTGGCTGTCGACCAAAGGACGTGTGTACTGCTCAGAAGTTCGCTCTGTCCTCCTTTATGGCTGTGGGCGAGATATGGTCATTGAAAGTGGAAGACATGAAAAGGCTAGCTGTCTTTGATCATAGGTGCCTGCGTTCTATTTCCCGTGTTAAGTGGTGTAGTAAGGTGAGCAATATTCAGGTTAGGCTTCGTTCGAGTGCTAGGTAAGGAGGAGAAATCAATCGACGAGGTTGTGAAGCTACACCGATTGAAATGGCTAGGACATGTGTTACATATACCTAGACATCATCTTTCTCAACGGGCAATTTTAGTTGACATAGGATAGATGAGGTTGGAAAAGAGCTAGTGGTGGTCAAGCCAAAGCATGGCTTCACCAGTCAATGAAAACCACTTCCTTACTGGTTGGGGTACTCTAGATAGTGAAAACCACTGACTGGAGACAATTGGTGATATGACTCAAAATCGTTCTCAATGGCTGTCACAGATGCATCCACTCTTTGTGATTTATCATATCCAGAAAAAATTCGAATTTTCTTCCATATTACTACTCTTTTCCCCTTCTTTTTATTATCTCTTTTGAATCTTCTTTTACTCTCTTCTCTTGCTTTGTGTATTACATGGTGTGGAACTGCTGCACATCTGTGCAAAATTCTACGTTGAAACCAGTCAGTCAGTACTGCTTGTAACATAAACCATCTGATGTCTATATCTGAAAAGACAACTTCTGTTAACTTCACACTGGTAAGAAATGTCAATGATAACAAACGAAAGTGAAGATTAAAAATAGCAAACACAAATGTAACGCTTATAAACAATGTCATGAAAAAACAACTAGAAGGCTCTCATAAGATATTAAAACTTACTCGAATAGCTTTCTTCAGTGATCTAACGCTAAGATAGATTGGTCGTGCAATGAACAGAGGGAAAGGATGTAATGACCACATAATGAACATGAATTCAACATATACAGCCAACCGTATGAATCCAATGAAAATATCTACATAGAGAAGATATGTAGCTTTTTTACTCCATGACTGTTCTCGCATAGAATCGATTGAGTGCAAAATATACCGTATGGTAGTAGAAAGGAGACTTAACACCAAAATGAAGTACTGAAAGTGAAAAAATAAAGAATCAAACGATGAAAGGTTTTTATAAGATAAATAACAGTACAGTCTATTTAGCTCGGGAAATTCATCAAATCACTAATCTCCTAAAGCAATTACGAATCACACTGCAATACAATAATAATTTGTGGTAACTCAACAATATGGAGAAGATCAATAAGTCATTTTTGGGAACACAATTTAGACGTTCAAAGCTGGTAGGTGAAGTGTAGTGGTTTTTGAAGAGCTGCCTACCAGTAAGCATTTACTGTCATTCTGCTAAACAACGCATACCACAGCTGTTTGAAAAATCCGTTGTGTTTTCCAGTACGCACTTGTTTTTACTTATACTGTCAAATTCATTTAGAATTAACATAGACTAATAATAAAGTGCAGATTATGTACGACACATATATCTCATAAGACGAGGAAGCAACACCCGTATACTAAAAAGAACGCTTAAGTCTAGGTTGAAGCTTATCGATTAGTTACAATAAGAAGGAACACATAAGGTAAGACATACATTGGCTTAATTTTAAACATTTTATTAATTGCATGGAGGATTTCATCATGAGCTGACATCGGTTAGAGAACCATTGGAAAACCAGCTGGGAGTACTGGACAGCTGTTTCGTCAGCCTAATTTGGGACTCTTCATTAGTACGGGATTGGAACCCAGGACCTTCTGGTTACAAGGCGAGCTTGTATACCATTGAGCCACTGGGACCCGATCCAATGGTCCTTGAATTCTAACTTCTGCCAATTCACGACATAGCGCGACCATTTCGCAACGTTTTCTTCGATGAGTTACTGCCTCATCTTCAACCTGCTGTACCCTACTGGTCACGGCTTCCCACTAGAACCCCAGGTTAACTACCTGAATATGGCCAGTCACTAGTGAGCATCAGATTAATTTTCAATACTTGAACATTGTATTAAGTCAAGAGTGCATGCTAAATACATAAAAAATACAATGAATGTAATTATGTTACCGTCATCAACTTCGAAGTACATCGGCGTCAAGTAGTTTGCAATTTCCTATAGGGTATTAGTTAATAGCTGTGTTTATAAACGAGTAGTTTACTTATAAAGCAGGTTGGCATAAGCCCCAAGAACAGAATGAATGAAGTCACATTTTTAATAAGGTTCACTTCGATACAGTAAGAGTTGGTCTATAGTATAGGGTAACTCTCTGAAAACACATTTCTGAACTCGTTTTTTTCAGATGAGTTAGACAGCCAAAAATTATGAGGATACTATTTTCAAGTATACCCCACAATAAGGTCATAGTTCTGAATCATAAAGCAACAAACCACCCTGAATTACCTCGTATATGTCATGCTACCCCATGACCACTACTTTCGTATGGAGACGGGTACCTTATCAGTGAAGTCAGGAAGTAAGATAACCGTTATTCAAAGGACATCAATGGGCGTAAAGTAGCAAGAATTAAAAGTGAAAAGTCCAGCCATCTCTAACTTTCCAAACTGACAAGAATGAGAAAAAAGATTTTTAATAGGATAAATTAAGGTTTGTACAACACAAAATATATTATTGTCTACTCACCTCAACCCCCAAAGCCAAGTGAACACTGAGCCCATGGGTAGCAGGCCTCCAATAAGATGTTTTAATAAAGTATCCATCAATAAGCATAAGTAGAGTAATGAGCGCTACAAAGATAACAAGCGAATAGTAGACTTACTCATAATTCGCAGATGGAACAGGATACTGATAGCAGGCGTTCTTTCCATCTAGAACCCAATAACAATCATATGGTGCGCTTACATAATCAACTCTTTCTTCAATCAACCAGTGGAAAGCCCGAACGAACAAAAGTATGGCAAACAAGAATAGGAATTCAGTTCCCAGTTCATTTTGAAAAAATGCGAAAACCAAACACATGTCGAAGAATGCATACCATGACTGAGAAACAAGGTTCTAAAGACAGTTATTATACTGATTAAGACTCACATCCACTTCCGCTCTCTGAAGTCGACCGAAGAAGGCATAAGTGAGTGCTCTAACGAACAGAAACAGTATCACAACACATTGGAAAAGGAGAATCTGTAGTGAAATATAACAAGTTCAACTGAATACTTACAGAAAGGGAAGGCTGGTTATTGGTGAGGTATACAACAGTCGGATAAAACTGCTTTTTTCGATAGTAGGTATTAGATACAATAATAGATGAAAGGATCAGACTTGCAGAGGCTACGAGAGCGTACCTCATCATCAAGGTCAAACCACGTAGAACAACCTTGAACTTCAAATTTGTTTAGCAGAACAGAACAGACCCATAGGTTCCGCATCCGTTACTATTATAAATGTCTCCTGTAAACACACACGATTATTCCTTTTCATTCCTGATACTTGAGGAATTTAAAATGATTTTTTTGAATTCAAACACCTCTTCATTCACAGTATTATCCAATATCGTTTTTACGACCTAGTGTAAACCAATTTGATTTCTTTGTGCTCGCTTATTGGTAGTGACTAAAGGCTTCTGGTCTTCAGTAAATTTCTGAGTAATTCGTCCCACCACTCGACTAACGTAGCTCTGGTTGATTCCGAAATAAGTGATGCTGGGATTGATTATATGTGGTTTGTAGTATGTAGTGTGTTAAGAACATGTTGCCACTGTGAATGGAGTTGATCCTTTCATCCGTTAACTGTATTTTTATAATAAACTGTCATAATGTTCCTTCATTAGCTTGAATTTTCACTCTGATTTATTGTATTGTTACCGAACTCGCTAATAAGTCCCCTATAGAAGCCTTGGTCTCTAGTAAAGGCTTCATGAAATGCCAAAGAAAAAGAGACGCTTTTGAAATAGCTCAAAAGCACGAAAAGTGGTAGGCTGCTGCCGTCTGCTGCAATCGAGCTATCCTTAGAGCCTCACGGAGAGGTTTCACATGACAGTACTGCCAAAAATGACAATTTTGAAACACCTCATCTGACGTCTTTTCGACAATTCAAGGGAGTAGATAAGCTCTGGGTGTTCTGAGGCATAACATGAGTTACTACTTGACATCCTTAATGCTAGGCTAATATCAAGAATGACCAGTACAGCCAACGACATGTGAACTATGACAGCGAAATTTCAAGGCTTATTGCCTGCCGAACTTTTGAGCACTTCTACGGCGACTTTTTGCCATTATCAAGCCTTCGCAGTGCGTCGGTGGCACAGCGGCTAGGACTCTTGCCGACCATGCACATGGTCCAGGGTTCGATCTCCTACCAACGCACACCTGATATCAATTGGTCGGCCTGCAAAATTTGGGCTACCGATATCACATTCTGAAAATTCCATACTTGTACCAAAAGTACGGTGTGGAATCAAGCTATAATAAAAATCAAAAATAAAGCCCGTGACAGTAACACTCAATTTATAGCTAGGAGTTGTCAGTGTGGCAACAATGGAGGTCTCGGGAGCAGTAAAAGCCTTGAAGGAAGGTGAGAATAGCTGCTTTTCGTACTCACGTTCGTAAACTACAGATCTTAGGTGTAAATAAATGGTTTATGACCTGAATTAATAAGACAGGTTTGGGAATACGACTGTCAGCAGATGATGGAGCAGTGAGCTGCACATGGTCCATATGTCAAGGTGGTGAAACACGAGGACGATGTTTACAACCCTAATAACAACTTCAATGCAGCTTACAGAAACTATCAGATATATAACGAAGAAGTGTGATAAGTCAAGTGAGTAAGATGTGGCCCGGTTAGGGTGAGGTCATCAGAAACTGTACTAAACTACTCCAGTGAAGTGGGCAGTTTCCTAGGGTCGGCTACATATCACTTCCATTTGGGGAAAATGGTTCTGAGACCGCAGGTCTGTGTTCCTACTTGGCTGGCAAGAACCCTTGAGAATTTTCTCCGTCACCTCATGTTCCCGAATCATGCTCTTTAGCTCACCACCTGGTTTAGATTTCCACATGTGTTCGTAAATATTGGCTTTATCTCCCAGGTAAATGCACATACTCAATGCACCATACTCAATACCAAAAGTGCCTCCAAAATTTCGAATTTTAATATGTGCATTTACCTGTTAGACAACACGGAAAGTAGACACTATATCTTGGAGTTCATCTGACCAGCATAGATTTTCCCATTCTGTGTTGAAACCGAATTCCCCTCTGCTTCGTCAGTTACCTGAAAGGCCATGAAAGACAAATTCAAAGCTCAGATGATGACAGAGAAATCTTGTACCGTACACCACATGCAAAACCAGTATAATAGTCAAAACAGGTGATGCAAGAAGATGCTCGAAGGCAAGGTTCCCGTGGGCACAGCAGAAAGGACTCTATACAGAGCAAGGCCATTATAATCTGTGATCGCTGGGTCATTCAGGAGAATAATTTCGGAGAAAGTATATTACAATATGGGAAATGTGGCCATTTATATGATGTTCCAGTGGTTCATCAAGCATCACCGGTGACTTCGGTGAGATAACTGAGATTTAGTCCACTGCTGTGTAACAAGTAGTAAAACAAAGAACCTATTGGTAAAATCCATATCACTTCTCAATAGTTAGCTGAATTTTCGGAAGACACAGCTGCAGGAGACTTAACGTGGCCACAGCGAGAGACAGCCATTCGGCAACGAATATATCCTGTTTATGGGTGCTCAAATTACAGATTGACGTATGGCACCGTCGCAGAAACGAACCGATGGGCCCACAGCTCCCAAACTCAACCAGTGTTTGATCGTCAGCTAAGGTGCATCAGAATTGTTACATTCAGAACAAGGTTAAAGTTCCTAAACACAGACGTGCTAAATTCTTGTTATCCGTAAATCACCCTGAAGTTAGTGAAATAATAAAACGTAAGAATCGAGGGGTAAGGTCACTTCTTTAAAAGCTCTTACATATCGTGAGATATTGCGTGAGATATTCAACACATCGATAACGGAGACAGGGGGTAAACATCTGTCCATGGAACTAGAAACCCACTTGTTGTTGACAGGAGTCGAGTAATGTCCACCGAGTGATGTATGATTTATTCCAGAATGGGATAACCTAATCTTGGCCAGTTTGCTAGCTGGTCGTAACTCCGGAAGAGTAGTAAGAGTGTAAGCAAGGCTGACAACCCTGTCGCTACTAAAAATTCTAAACAATTATGACACCACCAACCCTACTGTGAAGTTTGTGAAGTTGAAAACAAATTGCTATCAAATCATAAAAGCAACATATAACTCAAAAGGTAGGAAAGTTACCAGCAGATACATTTTTGCACCTACGGACAGCTAAGATCAAGGAGAGAATGACAGCTTGCCCAGACAAATGCAGGCAGTAATGGATGAGACCCCAGCTAGATGGTGACGTCAAAATAACTGTTGATGACATAAATACCAAAAAAGGAGTAAAGAGGCTCACGATGAAATGGGTGAAATTTAAGAGCTCTTCACAGACTTTTGCACCTTCGGTGATTTGATGATTGGAGACAGTGTGTACAAGCACGAGGATATGCAAGAATTGGAGTGGATTTTTAGAGATGGATGCACCAAAAATCACTTCACTCTCGAGGAAGATGAGAGGAATCCTGATGGACACAAATTTGGGAATTGGTGCAGACATAAACTGGGACAGCCATCTAACACAAGGAATCTTCATGGCCCATGTGAAAGCCTTCAAAGTAGCTGGAGACAGACCACCATGGGTCACCTTTATGGTAGTATCAGCGAAACGTAAGATACATTATGGAATATCACCTTGGAAACCAACGTGGGAGAACAGTGGAACTTTTTGGAAGTGGTACGGAAGAAAACCCGTATTGGGATCTTAGGCTAGATAGGGGCACGACAAGCATTGACCCGCTACAGATGGATGGATGTCAACACGGTAGAAAAGGATGGTGACACACGTGAACCAGTACACAGATAAATAAGGAAAAGGGGAACCGAATATGAACTACAAAACGCCAGACGAATGGGTGAGGAACAGTAGTAGAAAATACAGAAGGTGCTTTTAAGACATGGATTGCTGACGGAGAACAAGATTGAAGTAAGAGAGATGTCAGAGCGCCATATCAAGTAGGCTAGCCACTTGCTATCCAAGAAGGGATCAGTGTGGAAGAAGCCAGTGAAAATTGGTTAAGCAGACCGAAAAGGTGGAATGAAATACATTCTGGGATGGTCAGTTAAAAAAGAATCCTGAATAGACTACCACCTATAACTAGTTCAAAAATGCCTCCAGCAGACAAGAAACTACCCGTGAACATCATTCCCCACAAAAACAGAGGGGGGCTGCAAAGTTACCAAAAGCTTGGGTAGCAGCAGAACCAGACAGAATCCTTCAAAAGCACTAAAAACGAATCCAGAAACCACGGTTGACATGAACATTCAACCACTTCAGAAGATGTGGAAGGAAGGAGAAACACTTGCCCACTGAAGAAACGCTACTTTGTCGAACTTCCGACTAACGTTTACCTTTCAGCAGCCAACTGGATTATTAAAATGTCTTCAAAATCCATCGATGGATGGTTTGTTTAGAGTAGGAAGACAAAAGTGGTCGTTGAAAGTATATTTAGTGGGCACACTGAAGGACAGGTGAATTTGGGAAAGCTTAGTTAGATACCCAGATGGGCATCTATCACTAACTATCGTTCGGTATGGACAAGAAGACTTTCAAATGAATGTGCCACAGTTCTAATGTAGCTACTGGTCTCACCCTCCTGTCACCCAGTGCATAACCTGAGCGTTCAAAGTACAACGTTCCTCTAGTAGGAACTGTTCAACTATGATTATGCAAGATCTGCTTCCATTCACCTCGAATAAAACATTAAGCCGCATCATCGTGGAAAGATCAAGATAAGATTTGAACTGAAAGGAACAGGCGGGATTCAGGAAAAGTAAATTATGAGTAAACCTAATTATAATACTACCATACGATAATACTATAGTAATCATAATACTACGCATCATCACACAATGAAGACCACCGTGGTAGTCATTTCTGTAACTCGATTTCATCGACTTTCTAAAGTGCTGAGCGGCACCGTCTGTGGAATAACTGGACAACTGCTTCGGTTCTACCAGTTTGCTGCCGCAAACATTCGTAAACCATTTAAAATTGCTACGTGCCAAAAAGTTGATGAAAGTTAGTTCACGAAAATGTTTGAAATCAGGACAGGATCGGCTGGATCACGTAGCAGAGTGTCGTGAATCAGAAGGCCTACACACATCGGTTTGACAAAAAGACGGCCAGAGATTTGGATTTCGCGGAAAATCTGTGTCTCACTTCACTCAAACCAGAAGATAAACAAATGAAAGCTAACAAGTTGGCAGGAGAGAAAACGAAGAGATGCATATCAAAAAACAGGCATCAGTCGCCAACAACCAAGAAAGATTGGGGAAAGTCATATGGTTTAGCTGCCTGCCCCCAACGAGAATCGTACAGACTATAGGTGACCTGGATGAAGACTTCAAAGTGAGGGTAGAGGAGTTGTGGCAGGCACCCACCTTCTGAAATCAGTGTAGAGACCTAAATGTAAGCGCAATATCGCTTGAAATTAAGTCACGCCTAGATAAAGGCTATCCCGGTCCAGAACAAACAAGAAGCCGGTCACTGTTTCTGCGGTACTATTAATAAACTAATCAATAATTATATATACAACAAACCTTAACGGTTTCAAGAGTGCAAAGCACAACGCTTAACAGAAAGCAAAGTACCGCTATCAGAGAGGAATTAAGTTAAAGCCAAAATTGCGAACTAGCCGGAATCAGACAAGACCGTTCAGGTAAGCAGTCAGTAGAAGAATGAACCCAAGTAGGGCAGGGCATAGAAGAGAGAGGTTAAGAGATAGACAGAGCATAGGCACAAAGATAGAATAGTATTGGCTACTTAACCAGGTAGGCTGATGCAGATGAAGATCAATAAATAAGATAAACTCGACAAAATAGTACAAAGTAAGACATGGGTCAGCAAAAATAACAGTTCACAAAATACTCTGATTGGGTCATGAGTTCAACGGTCTGACTAAACGGATCGATGTAAAAACACACAGTCCATTAAACAAGGGGGATAGACACGTTAGGCGTGGATAATTGGGTTGCCACAACGCTAGGCTGATCCGGGACAGGTTGACTTGATTCAAGGATGGGGATTGAATTGATCTTACACTAAGACAATGTGAAAGAAACATAGTCCAAACTGTTAGCATTACTATCACTCAGTTAGGCGATTCCATATGGTTCAGAAGCTTGGTACGTATCTCTATAATTATTTACAACAGTCTAAATACTTTCATAAACACCCACCTTTGCTCGATACTGTTGGTTGGACAGCCAGTCAGCAAGAATGGGTCAAACAATCAGGCCGCCTAACAGAGCACTTCACAACCAATAAGCAGGAGGAAATGGAGATGATTTGAAGATAACCTGAGCAGACCACTGAGTAGCATCACGCGTCAGCCAGACTCCCGAGTAGAACTCGAATTGAAATCGATAGGATGTATTAAAGATAACACACTCAAGCATATGCTTAGCTGCAATATTCTAAGTCCGAACCAACATGGATTCCTAAAATCTAGATCATGTTTAACATTCCACCTAGACTTCTTTTAATTTTTAGACCAGTTGTCGTGACAGACGACAACTAGTACTTATCATCCACTTTGACATTTCTGAAGCATTTAACCACGTTGACCATTTTCTGCTAATGCGTAAGCCAAATTCGTTAGGAATACGTGACCCACTATCGGGATGTCTTAAATCTTTCCTTAACAACAGATCCCATATAGTCAAACTTGGGTCTGTGACTGTGAAACCTAGTCCAGTCACTTCTGGTGTAGTTCAAAGTAGCGTCATAGGGCCCCTCCTATTTAAACTTTATATTAATGACATATGCACTGGCTTATCAAATGGCAAACCGTTCACTTTTGTAGACGACCCTGAATCAGCTTACATATTGCACTGTCATGACCTGGGGTACTTTCAGAATGTGGTGTGGAATGAACCAGGTAAAGCCACTGCGTGGTCACCTTTATGGAATCTACAGTTTGATCTGAACACATATGGTTGGATCTGCTCCGGCTCACCCTCAATCGACATAAAATTAGCGCTTCAATTTGCTAATTTGTCCATACTTCGAAGCGTCATTGACTTACTTCTCAGGTACTCTAGTGATTTAACATCTGAACAAATAACACCACAGATATGAAGGTAGAGGATGCTGTCAAGATGCACACTTAGGAACTTTCACTACAATGAAGCCAAACTAATACTATACAAAATATGTGTAAGGCCACTACTAGAATACTGTCCATTTGTTATTAGAGGCACTCGCATATGTGACAAGTTGAGGATGGAAAGCATCCAACGATATTTCGCGTCAAAACTACTTGGAAATCATTGCAAGAAAGACTACAATTCATGGTGCATACCTCTAAATTTTAACCCACTATGTATGAAACAACTTATTATGGGACTAGTATTCTTCTTTAAGGTCCTTATATGAAGTATAGTTCTCACGCAGCAAGGACAAACATTCACTGGAAGGCTTTTACGATCTGCGTAACCAAACAGGTATAGTGACAACAAGAGACTATAGACCATAACTCCGCGTAAACGCCTTCGAAGTCATGTGTTCTAAAATATGTAACGGTTCGCCCATAGAAATCAGAACCTGCACCCTGACTACAAGATTCAGGAGCTCTTTGTACGGACTGTGATATTCTACTGACCACATAAACAATCAGAATGAACTACTTGCTTTTAGAACGAATGAAATGTTGGGGCCACTGGACGTCTAAAGAGCGCGTAAACCTCCATTAGTTTCCTTGAATATACAATAATGAGACTAGTTCCATGGATATTTGAAAAGTTAGAGACGATATCAATATGTATGCTTACTAGACAGCAATATACAACAAATATAAAAATGTATGCGCTGAAGATGTCACCCAGTAGGGTGATGAAAGCTTCGCAAATTAACTATCCAGCTCAGAGAACACAACCACATCAAAATATAAACATGTTTGTATATAGACATCAAAGTTCTACTTATGTCCGCGTACTTTCCACTTTCTGGCACTTTGCTGCCTCTTCTCTTCTATTTGCCTTGTAACGGAAGTCGCACAGACCTACGGCTAGACTAGAGTTAAACAGGACATGATGCCACTTACGTATATAAACCACATCATTCTTCACTCATCTTCCTTAAAAGCTCCTCGGTAACAATTAGAGGACGCTGAATAACTACGATGCACATAACTTTATTCCGGCATCCTATCCACAAGAAATACCTACCTCCCCTTCATCCTATCTAAGTTTTCTCAGCCGACGCAAACTTTCAGCCTCAACATTGACGCAAACAAAACACATACTGTCAAGCCACTTATCTCCAGAACGGGGGAGATGCACTGCAGTCACAGTATTATAAACACTTCACACCCGCCAAAGTAATCAACGATAGACCCTCTCTCTGTGCTGATACTGGTGTAGTGCTCTTTTCCAGCATTGCCAGTAAGTTACCATCATCTGAGTTAACATCCATCAAACAATCTACTCCAGACGCTATAAACCTTGAGGACAACGCTACTAAAGGTAAATGCGATATCACCGTCATTCCTTACTCTCTCTCATTCTGTCTCATCAATACTCGCTCCCTACTAAACAAAATGTTTGACTTCAAGACATTATCCTTAATTTGCAACCCGTCTCTCATAGTGATCACTGAAACATGGTGCACACCTCAGATTTGCGATAGAGATATTTCCGTCGATAACTATTACGTATTCACAGGTGACAGAAACCATGGCAGAGGAGGACAATGTGCTATTTATATAAGGTCTGATATCAAGGCTACACAGTGCTTCTACCCAGAGTTCATTACAGTTAACGACTCAGTCCTGGCTATTCTAAGGCTGTCCCACTCCAATTCCTATCTTAATGGTTGCATTTATCATCCCCCATGCTCAACTGTTGAAGGTGATATGAAGCTTGCTAGCACGTTCGCTTACGTCACTTCACTGCCTCACACGGCTTAAATTAGATGTGGGGACTTTAATATGCCTGATGTAGTCTGGCAGCCACTTTGCTCACTAAAACGGTGTGATGAATTTTTAACATAAAAGAAACGAAAGACTGGCAACAACGCGTGGAGCATCCTTCGAGGCTACCTAAGATTTTATATCTAGTTTTCACCAATGGTGTCATCCTCACTACCCTTCTAGTAGGTAAAGAGTTTCCTGGCAGCGGTCGTAGTGCAGTATTTGGTACATCCAATATTTACGCATAAGTTCAACAATAAGCGTCAACAAAGTATTACTCAGGGGCTACAGGCACCCTCAGTGGGATGTCCTGAAACCATACCTACGCATTCTAGAATGGGAGCCATGCTTTATATGCAGCTCGGCTATAGAGACAAACAAATTACTCCATGAGAGCCTGGGATTTAAACATGACTTCATCGCTCCAGCGAGAATGGCGAAAACGAGACCTAAACAGCCCGAATTCATCCCCGTAAATATTCGAAACCGACTGCGTAAGCGTGCTAGGCAATTCTACAGATGTAGTGACTTTTCATCACTCATTACACTTAGGCAAACTTATGGTTCATACAAATCTAATCAATTATCTGAGTCCATCAAACTAGAACGCATCCTCCACTCACGACCTGATAATACAGAGGCATTAGTAAAACTAATTAAGTCACAAATTAACAACAACAGAATGAGTATCTCTAACTTATTACTAGGTGGAGAAAACTATACGAACACCCGCAGGAGATATGCGAGTTATTCAGCTTCCGCTTTGCTAGCTACTTTACTAACGAAGAAACAGTAGGTAGTCTTGATGTTCCGACGCCACCAAATCACTTGGGCAACATAACATTCACCCCACAAAATTTTCATCTGCTATAGCATCCCTCCGGATATCAATAAAGCTGGACCTGATGGAATTCAATCTATCTTGTTGAAAAGAGGTGGTGAGGACACACCCATTATCCTCCTAAAGTTTTTCTATCTATCCTTAAATAACGGCAGTTATCCAGAGGGCTGGAAGCTGTCATTTATAACCCCTAGGCACAAACTAGGACCAACTTCTAATATCGAAAACTACCAACCCATCAATACCACGTCAGTAGTTTCCAGGATTATGGAAAAAGGTATAGGGGAAGATACTGCTTCATGCCTACACCTTCACAAAGTGTTTACTCCAGCACAACACGTCTTTTTGAAAAGTCGATCATGCTCCACCTGCCTACTTGACTACTTTGATGTTAAGCTTGATCATGGTTTGCTTGTCATAACTCTTTTCTTTGGCTTCAGAAAAGCCTTTCATAAAGTCACACACAAAAGACCACTTCTTAAGCTGAAGTCGCTCGGGTTCCAGGACCCCTTGTTACCCTGGCTCAATCCTTTCTTGAAAGACTGTCCCCAAGTTGTGAAATTCGCAAATAATTACTCGTCACTCAGACCCATACGAAGTTGAGGGATTCAGGGTGGTGTGCTAGGGCCACTGCTTTTGATAGCTTACATTAACGACATCTGAAGTGTAATTGAGCATGGTACCCCATGCCTCTTCGCTGACGATCTAAACATTGTATGCAGCTTCATATTAATATATGTGCAAAACTTGGGTATTGTGGTCGTAAGTAATTCCGTTTCACTGTGTGATAAATCTAACAAACAAATTAATATATAATTATATACAGCTTCCCCTAATCTGCTGTGAACGAGGGATTCACACATGATCTGGATAGTCAACACAACTGGAGCAATGACTGGCAACTGCCATTCAATTCCGACACATGTGGTGTCCTGTACTTCAGTAACTTTCATCCGAATTTCAGGTTACACCTAGGTGACTCTTTTCCCCAAATTCTCAATTCCATAGAAGACCTGGGAGTTACCTACTCACAAAACTTAACATTCAATCAGTACGGAAAATAATTCGTTTCTGAATGCCGGGGACTCACAGGCTTGTTACGCCGAAAAATGCACACAACTGAGGCAAAAGCACTCTTATACAAAGTCTTGGTTCGTCCAGCACTTGAATGCTGCACAGTCGTCTTCGGTTTTGTGCATGGGTATGATAGGGTTCGTATTGAAAATATTCAGCGAAGCTTTACACGAAGCCTATTACACGAACGCGAAGGACTGACTTACGTGGATAGGTGCAAAAGGTATGGACTTCAGCCGCCTTGGTTAAGGCTCCTGAAACTCAACCTAACGTTCTTCTTTCGCCTTTTACACGGCTGTGTCAAACAAAACTGAGTTCACGCTCCTTCAAAATACAGTACAGTGCATTATGGAACGAACTTCCACTTACTGTACGTAGTTGCCGATCTCCTACTGAATTCCAACGCCCTCTTAATAATTAGACCCTGTCAACAAAAGCGCTTTGGTCTACTTATCCATACTTTACCCATACAGGCTGTTCAACTAACTTTAGCACTACAGCCCCCAGTGCAATACCCCCAATTTGAGGAAATTCATTTGCCCCAGCCATTGCACCGCATCTAAAACTTGAGAAGATCAGCTCAGTGTTTTCCAGATTGCTTGACCTAAGGTTCGGTTATCCAGCTTATTAGAGATCCCATCAGTAATTCATCAATCGGGTTTATAAACTCATAAGACTATCTATAGTTATCCTATACATATAATGCCAAATTAGTTGTGATAGTTTTTCCATAATATAAGCAAACTGGCACTTTGTAATGTCTGAGGCACGCCATATAATAATAATAATAGTATATTCTCATTTTTTTACATATGAGAAGTGGCCATGAAAATCTAGCAATAATAAGCTCAGCCAACCAACCATTTTCCTCAAGTTCATTCAACCTACCTTTATCCCTAATCGTACCACTATCCACTACACTCTACTCAGCAGATTATGACTTAATTTGCTCTAGTACTCAAAACTCTTGTACCTTTTACTTTTTAAGACGTTTAAACTACTAACTGCGCAGTAACCGTTTAACCAAGTCACTGGTTTTCTCTTCACTGTAACCTTTAATAAGCTGGGTCGGTATAATTATTTCCAAAAACAATTATATTGGCAACCATATCTTTTAATATTTTACATATATACTTATATTATTAGTATAATACACTGTACTATTTTCGAGTTGAAATGACTGTCTTCCGTCAACAGTTACCCATTTTCATATAATCTTCTAAAATTCATAATGTTAAAGCTACGTAGTATTTTTTCCATTATATATTTGATGAGTCACTTTGCCATGTATAACGCACACGATATGAAAATCGGTCATGAAAATTTAGCATAACAAGTTTCGTTAAACCAGTTGTTTTTCTCAAGATCATTCTACATAACCTTATCCCTAATTGTTCCACTACTCATATCACTCTGCTAAATAGAATATAACTTGGTTGCTCTAATACTAGCTATTTTTACAGTTCATAATTCCTAAGGGAACCTTATTTCCTGGTCTTTTGTGTTAACTCACTTGTTCGTATGTATGATGATAATACTGCTAAGAATATCCTCTGGTATTGTTGTGCCATGTGACCTAATGGGAAGCACTTGTCAAGAAAGCTGTTAATGTGCAGCATACCGTGAGATTGGAACGGAGTGAAAGCAATGCAATATTACAACTGCAGTTATTGTAAAAGGTCTCGGAGCTTAATGTCAAAAAGGAGGGAGGGTGGCGCATGCTGATCAGCCGATTTGGTAGTGGTCACAAATATGAATCGCTCCTATCTGTGAGACAGCAAGGTGCATTTTTTGAGAGCTCGAGAATTAAACATGAGTTTAGATCCTCAATATAGAAAAATTAACTTCAAAAAATTAAAAAACATTAATGACTGAGCAAATGTAAATCATAAAGGATTGCTTTTGCTCCTAACATCTACAAGCCTGCTCAGCTTCTTGTCAAGATGCTACACCATATGCCATACACAAATTCTCCAGACATCTTACAGGCCAGCATATCCAATAGGTTCTAATCTTTCAAGCCACCTCTCTCTGAAATGTCACTTACATGCTTCACGACAATCCTTTTACCTAATTACTATTATACTCTATTTTATCTCAACTTCCTAGGTCTTTAATGAAGCTGAAACTTACTCTTTTCATTAACATTCTTCTCTCGCTTAAAGTCTGGTTGCTTTGATGAAAACAACATAACAACAACACCAATGTTTTAGAATAACTTTATTTTCATCGAAAACGTCATAGTTTTCCATGGTAAGACCAATATGGTTAGCATCATACATTGCAAATGTGTACTATTATTTCAAGTACTCTATAGCTTCTTCTTGTATTTATCTTGTAAATATACTTCCAATAATGTATTATCCATAGCTGCATTTTATACCATTTTGCAGCTACCCAGGATTCTCTTCTCTTCCTGAAATAGCATTCAGTCACGGGGGCATAGTACTCACTAAAATATATGTTGTTTATCGATTGGCCATAACTGTCATCAAAAAATGGAACGAAGCTTGGGTCGTCGCTCAACTTCGGTGGTGACCTTAGTGAAGGGTTTACAATTTAACGTTTATAAGAATCTGTTCTGATTGCCTGTACCATAATTCAACAGTTTGAACTTTTAAATAGTGGTAATCTATGTCAATCTACATTTATAATTTGTAACAATTGATCGTGTCTGTAAAAATGGTATACATCTCATATAAGCTCACCCGTTTATACGAAATATATGTTATCATTACCTAAAAATGATACAAATGGCTTCCAAACAGTTTTCTACAGACTACTTTGCAGCTACAAATGGCGGTAATGGGAGACCTTGAAAGACTATCATGTATTCGATGCAGTAAAACACTTCCATTTTTGTGTCTGATATTCGTTTGTATGAAATACAATTCACTCTTGATGGTACCATACGATGATCCTGTTGAAAGAGTGATACAAATGTACCACACATTTTAAATAACCACACCATCTGACTATAAATCAGGAATATGATGCTATGGAGTACACAGCAAAGTTATGTGGAAGAATTGATTTTAAACTTTATTTCTTCCCAGATTCATCCAACACAGACGAGGGTTTTATTTCTATTGTGAAGACAAGGTTTCTACATCTCATAACGTGCAACACTGACAGAAAAGTTAGCTGAATCTTCCAAATGACTGAAGTCTAAAGGAAAAGCAACGGCATAGGCTCGCAACATAGCAGATTTATGTAATTTAGAAAATGGCATGCTTGTACAGTTGGTATGGTCCTGGGTACACCGCAATAAATCAATAATAATATACACAGTATTAGTTTCCATTGCACCATCAGAATATAGGCATATGTCCTCTCAACACTGACTGAAAGATTTTATTTGGTTTCTTGTGCTAAATACATACAGTAAATTCAGCAGTCTCATGAAGGTTTCATCCGGGATATCTTAAGCAGTCGGCATCTTACACAGCCGACTTATTGACTGCAGTCTTTGGGCCATTCGTCATACAAAAATCTGCTACCGGTCGACTGAAAGAATGGAGCAGTAACTAGCATCCACAGAGGACTACCCTGGCCTTGTCTTCCAGGTTACAAGTCTTTTGGTCCTTCCAAAATCTTGGTTGGATTGTGGGAAGAATAACTAGAGCCATTTGTTCTTCACTCAAACTGGTTTGACAAATGAAAAGGTAATCGGATTGTTCGAAATATATTACGCAATTAAATCACATCTTTCAGATAATCTCTGTCTCCTAATAACGTTATCCAAGTTTTAAAACGGTTAAAATGAGCATTTATCCGATAATTCAATTCAATTCAATTCTTCTTGCTTCCGATAGGCAGTCAGTAGTATAACCACTCCCGCAGAAATAACCCACCAATAAACGCGTCCCGCAAACTGTATGAATACTATCCTGCGAGGTTCTAGATCATGAATGTATTATCGCATCGAATATATATTCTTGTTCGTCCATTGGTTTGCCATTAAGACTATGACAGCTTTTCAAAGCTCAGATGATTGAGTGTTCCTGAATAAGTTTCATTAACAAGACGAATACTGCATCTTTGCAGTAGCTGCTTGAAAGGCTTTTATAAGGCTTTATTACAAGCTCAAGGAATGTGCGTACAGAAGAGCGCGAAGTGGCGTTGGCTCTAGTTCGTTTGTGTACGAACCAAAACAAAGTCGTTAACATTGGAATGCGCACTACAGAGTATCCCCCCTCGGAGGATGTTCGGAAACCGGCAACCTTCGATCCTAGGAGTCGACTGTAAGACGGGTACTGATTTGATCAAAAGAATGGACGAAGTGGGAAATTGGTATAACCGCAGCTGTAGAACGATCCGAATGGCGTCGACACGGAACGACTACATCCAATTTCAGAGGTTCTGAAGCTACACTGCGATCAGGAAATTAAGAATGTTAGCATAAGAAAAACGTAAACTCAAAACCCAGGAATTTTTCAGAAGCAGAATGAGCGCAAGGGATATAAACAAAAGACAGAAAGGGTATATATAATAAGCCTTAAATGAAAAATAAAAACCTTCCTCTATTTTTCTGTGAACACTTTTGTCTTTTATTTTTTACCTGTTTATCAACGACTCATGAAAATAATAATAAAAATAGTATATTCTCATTTTTGTACATGAGGGACGCCAGTTGACAGGCATCATCAATATGATAAATATAATATGAACCAAATGTATGGAGATCCTTGAATAGGGTTACACTGTGTGAGAAACGCAACAGTCACATGAAGGGTTAAGCTGACCAACTTAATAAAGTCTGCGTACCGTTTAGGCCGTTGCATACACTGTCAATATTCAGGTTTAACTACACTGGACTTAACGCTGTCCTTAGAAGACCTTCAACAACAATGTGCAATAACCAACGCGAAAACTAGAATACAGATTGGTGACTGGAGAATCCTTTATTCTTGCACCAATATGTAACCAATGAAAAGGTTATTAATAATAATAATGATTTACTTTATTCCAAAAACAGCACTTGTGATACAGAATGGAATTTTCAGCATTATACAGAAAGTCTAAGAATAAATGCCATAACAATTAATCACAATAATACTTCTGATGGTATTTCTCCGTCTTCTAACGAACAGCATACGATGGAACGATGACTGCAGTATCGGTGACTCTCGCCGAGATATGGAGTTAGGTTTTAGTAAACAACCATGAATTGATCTTTCATTCTTCAACTACATTGGCATTCTCCAACCAGTACATGTGAAGGCGTCATACTGGTGTCATCAGATGCAGTGGTAAAAGGTTTAAGATGTTTTGCAATGAATTAATCTAAGTTGGGGTTTGGCTTAAAAGAGTTTCTCGGTGTTGATAGCGCAAAGGTTAGTGATCCGCATTCTGAGTGGCACCCTGGCGTCCTGATCAGATAATGATGAAAATGTTTTCTTTCCTGCTGATAACTTCGGAAGGTCCACCGTAAGGAGCTTGCAAGAGCTTACGCACAGCGTCCTAACGAGAAAAATGTGGTGCAGTGTTGAATTCTAAAACCAAGCTGCCATTCTTCGCTTTGGGTACGCATTGGGTTTGGTTACAGTCGACACATAAAACGTGTTAAGTATTCAGAGTAACAATGAACACTGGAAATGTTTTGCTCGGCACCTTCAGAATAAGCTAATTCACCAGGCAAACGAAGAGTTATTCCATAAACCAGCTCTACCGAGGTGCACTTTATATCCACTTCAAGAGTGGAACAGATGCTGAAGGGGACTAGAAGAGGAGAATCTGTTCATTTAGCATTATTGGTGGTCATTGATGAAGTTTTAATTTGTCAGTCAAAATGCTTTACTAGTCCATTGGTTGCTGGATGGTTTGCTGTGGTGCGAATGCGTTTACAACTCAAAAGTTCCGAAAGCTTCCTGAAGCCTACGGACTCAAATTGTTGCCCACGATCTGTTGTCACCATCCAAATTGTGCGACCCATCTTTCTGTGAATACTAGACAAATTTTTTCGGCTGTTGGTTCAGCAGTAGAGATAGCCTCCGGTCAGTGAGTAAACGACTTACGCATGTGAGTAACTACGAGTAGCCATGAGAAGGAGGTCTGGGTGAACAAGACCAGAATGTGCTTTCTGTGTAGCAAATGATTCAGCCGGAGTGACACTGTGTGAGTTTTAGAGCGTTGTCACTTCATGCGAAAACGCGTCCAATTACGTGTATCTCGGCTGATGTCTAGTCAGACAAATATGGCTGGTATTAGATTGACCGTTGCACGTATTCCAGGATGTGAAAGTTCGTGTAAACATTTAAAAAATGCTTGGCGTGAAGACCGACGAACAACTGGTCTTCGGTTACCTGTGAATATGTCACATAGAATGGTATCTTCACTATCAGAAAGCGGCACATGATTTATTTGCAGGTAAGTGTTGTTATAGAGTCCGACTGCATCCATATCCGATAACTGCTTGCTCCATGTAAACATTATTGTCATATCGATGATGCCCATAAACTGGTGTGCCTCATGTACATAAAGTGAGAATATATTATTACAATATGCATTTCATTGTCGTTGAGGGAAATGACTTCAAGCTTTATTCTTTTCCCAAGCATTTGTAATCCATCCAAAACATACCTGGGTTTTGTTAATGCTAAGTCAATATTTCTATATTTCTTGATATGGTCCATTGAATCACTAGTTATCAGAGTGTTCCCACAAAGTAAAGACAAAAAGACAGCAACCATGTAATATAACCATAAATCAAATTTATGTAATTTAAATAATACTTATCCATGCCTATACAACCGGTGTGTCATACATAGGTAGGAATAAATACGTACTTTATTATATTATTATTGTTATCATTAAATATGCTTACTAATCGTATATGTAATTTATCGTATTGATGATGCCTGTAGACTAGCACCCCTCATGTATAAAAAATGGGAATATATTTTTATTATACCAGACCAGCAAAACCGACTATTGATGAGCTTAACAATAGTTTGGATTCCTGAGTGAGGTAAGCTGTGTGATGTATTGAAGGGGTTACCGAGATAAATTTTAGATACAGTAGGGGTCGGAGTACCAGAAATGTCACAAAGGATGATGTAGTTATCTAAGCCTAACGGTCTCACGGCCAACTACACAGTTATCAGCGACATTTGGTTTTGAAGCTTTGTATCCTCTTTTTGAAGACGAGCTAGTTTCACAATGTCTATGCTGCTTATTTGGATGCAGGAACAGGTGCGGTATGAGGCATTTGCCACAGTATTGTCAGCTTCCAAAACTTGGTGAATATACGATGTCAACTGTGAAATGTAATCCAGCCGGTGTAATACCCTTGGTGAATACTTGCCTGGAATTAAGACAGTGCGTAAGAGGTTTGTGACCTGTGGTAATTAATTATTCACGACCCTCCATCGAATTTAAAAAGTGGTGTGTGCCACACTCCATAGATGGAAGTCCTCTGAAGAATATGTTATAATTTTTTCTGCTGTTTGTAGCTGCCTTGAGAAAAAGGCAAGTGGTTGATATTGATTCTTGGTCACTGGTTGTAGACCTGCAGCGATCGCGGTATCAGATGCATCAATTCAGACACTTTATGGAGCCCCTGTGTCCTGTTACATGAGCAAGGTGGCGTCATCGGGGACTTTTTTACTTGAATTAAAGCATTCTTAGCGGAAGCATCAAGATCAACGTGTTTGCTGTTCTCTTGAAGAAGGTCTGTCGGTGGCTGAATCACAGACGCACAGTTAGGAATGGACCATCGGTAATAGCTTACCAAGCCGTTAGAAGTCTGAATTTACTTCACTCACTGACTCCCAAAAGTCTGGAGTTGACGAATACCCTTTCAGTCAACGGTGTGACCAAAGAAGCCCAGTAACTCCACTCCTACCTGAGGTTTTTGTGTACCACTGTTAGCAAAATATCGGTGTAACTTATCGAATGTCGAGTCTAAGTGTCAAGGGTTAGTTTCCTTATATGAACTTGCGATGAGACAGTCACCTAAGTATAAGTATACAAAGTGGAGGCCGCGAAATACTTTGTTAATGAGGCATTGAAGTGTTTGTGCTGTATTCTAGAGCCCAAATGCCATGCACAATAATTCGGAAAGTTCAAACGGAGTGTCTTCCGCTGCCATTTGAAATTTGATTATGCACCTTAATTAAGTCTACTTTCCAAGAATTTGTAGCGTCAGATAATGTTTCTGTGAATTCGTGTATATGCGGCAGTAGATGGCAGCCTCACATAGTTTTAGCAATCACTTTCTGGTAATCACAGGTTGATCGTCGATCGTTGCTGTCTTCTCATCGCCATAAGAAGTGGGGATGACAATGGGCTATTGGACGGTCGAATAATCCGAAGGGTGGGCAAAAGGTGTAATTTTTTTCGCGCTAGTGGTAGGTGGTCAAGAACAAGTAATCGTGCTTTGAAGGACAGAGGTTGTCATGTGGTTTTGGTGTGATACATAACTTTGCCGGTTACGGAAGAGAAATCACCCGGGACTGGGTATTAAATTTTCATGTGTTTGGTGACAATCCACTGAAAAGAAGGATCAATTACTGCTCTTTTCCAGACAGTGACAAACTATAACCTACTTTGGTGATAACTTTAATTGACACGCTAGCGGTACTACGGGAAAACAGATATTTAGACTGTTCGAACGACTTCAGGCTCATCTCCAATCGGCTTCAACTAGAAATAACACTCACTGTTGTTCTGTGGCCATCTACCTTGCTATTCCAGAACTTTGACCAAACTACCTGCTGACTGTCTAGCCCGGCACATCTAATATGGCTCCTAACAATGCCCTTACTAGGAAAAGGAGAATATAACCCTTAACGCTGTTCAAGAATGCATTTTTTAGCGATATTCTGAAGAGAGTACATAGATACACAAACACACTACAACGCACAGCAGCGCTCTTCTTCCTTGAAAACCTAACTCCCTGAAATCTGATCCAGTCAGTACAGGTAAACAGAGTGATTCTTGAGGGCGAAATATCTGAGGTTCAGAGGAATGGTCGATTCATTTTTGCATCACATTAGCAACTGTCAACCGGCTGCGAATATCTATAATGGTTAAGGAGACCCGTTTCTACGATGGGTGCATTAACTTCCGCAAGAAGATAAATTCACTTGAATAGATTTGTTTTAACCTACGTTCAAATGGACAAATCTCCTCCTGAAGGTTGTAGTGCGTTATCAATTTGTAGCTTCTAAGTTAAAGGTAGGTTTCTTCTGACAATCAGTCCCTGTGACACAAAGTACGCTGACTTCGTCATCCGTGTCTACCAAGTCCTGGGTTCTACCAACCACATGTCGAATGTAAAGCAGGCAGTTACTGTCACCAACTGTGACTGTCTCTAGCGCGTGTGGGCAGGGTAGCTTTCCATAGTGTTTGAATCCTTGCTAGAATTGCAGTGGCAACACTTACCTTCCTCGTATTATGACTCTAACACCTGTGCGGATCCTTAGATAAACGTGGGTTAGAATTCAAGCGACCACGTGAGTTGCTGCAATGATGTGAATAGCGTCGCCGGTTGTAGGAAATGTGGGGACTGTGTGGCTTAAGAAGTCGCTTAAGAGTTACACAACCTTGTCGTTTCTCAGTTACTACTTGAAGAACCTTTATTTGCCTCAATGACTTGACGCTGTGATATTTTCACAATCCTACCGGCTGAAGGAGTTTAATCATCGATGACAACTCCTTGAAGTGTCACAAACACAGTCTGCATTGGCCGTGGCAACATAGATAGCAGCAACTCTCTGAAGAGTCCCTCGTCAAGTTTCGATGGCCGATAACTTCTTGCATTCATAAAAGCATGTGTATTGTCGAATTACCTCCTAACTCAACATCACTGAAGAGTTCGTCAAGACGCTGCCAATCTGAAGGATCGTTTTATTAGGATGATTGCTTTAAGCCTACCTAAAGAGTACCTGCCTCTTGAGTGAACGTGTTCGTGGTAACTCACGTGCTTGACTCCCACGGCAGAGCACGTAAAAGTGCCAAGAATTGTGAACGTTTTTCCGTGACTCCTTGTTTATAGAAATCGGCCCCACTGTACAGAAACCTGTTTTGCACTGTCTGGTCAAAACAGCGGGTGCAAGATGGGGGCGCTAGTTCGTCGGATATGAATAAACTTAGACGTACGGTCACCTGGAGCTAAAAAGGTCTGTTAGAATTTAATAAATATAACAAAAGAACAAATATTAAGTGGAACGAACTCACTGGAATCGTTTGCATGTTCGCCAGATTAAATGCCAGCTCAGAAACATAAGAGATAAGGGGTATTGACGTTTTCATGAGGCACGTTTCATACAAACACGAGTTCTTATACCCCAAGATCTTAAGTATTTATTCTGCTAAGGCCGAAGACAAGTAAAAACATCAAACTGATCGTCCAAAATACGTGATATATTTCGGGATCATAATAGTAGTGTGATGACGATTGCTTAACTAGCTGGGTATAACGTACGAGTGCAGAACGACAGAGTACCGAAGGGTGTGGGTACCTGGCCGTAAATCTTTATCTTCACAAATTGAATAAGACAGTGAAGGTCAGTGTCCAATGTTGAGCGATGAATAAGGTAGGCTGTAGTTTTAGGGGACTATTTACTGCGATACCCTTGAAAAAGCATGTGTCCAGCAGAACTATCCGCTATATCGAAATTGCAGAAGAGCTTGTTAAGATGTTGGGGATCCAAGAGATTATTTCTCTCTTTAGGACTGCTGTCGTAAGCGTCTAATAGGGATTCCTTACATGTGAAGTGAATATATGTAGGGTAATGCACTTGTTTAGTTCCCATGGTAGAGCGGACGTGGACCAGTGACCTCATGTCCATGTTCAGCAAATCATCGTCCTGCATTATTTGGCAAATATGACGCGAACTAAATGGTAAGGCAGGTTTGTTCAGTTTGAGTGACTGGTTAAACATACAAAAATGGTTTATACGAAAATATATCAAGTGAACATGTACCGAATGGAAAGAACTGACAGAAATACAGTGAAGTTCATTCTCTAGTTCACAAGTTTAGGAAGTGAGTTTCATTCACGGGCTCACCAGTTTGAGAGATTAAGGATTTCTGTAGGGGACTTAATAACGAGTTCGGTAACAGTACAATAAATCAGAGTGAAAATCCAAGCTAATGAAGGAAAATTATAACAGTATATTATAAAAATACAGTTAACGGGCGAAAGAATCAACTCTATTCCCAGTGGAAACACGTTCTTAACACACCACATACCACATATAATCAATCCCAGCATCACTTATTTAGGAGTTGTAAGGGTTAGGCTTGGCTTAATGTAGACCTAAAACAACCACCCTTACAAAACTTATTCACCGCTTTCTGATCTTAGCTGTACTCTGCCTAACGTGCAAGTACTAACGAACTGAATCAAGGTAAAAAGACTCGAGATGGCAAGTGTGCCTGGAACAGAGTTATATTTTACACAAATGAGATATGAAATTTGATAAAAATAAGAGGTTATACACTTATCTGCTGCCTTGACCGTGGTAGGCTCGGAGAGTGCGCTGAATGAAAGCACAACGAGAGAGTGAACCCAAAAGGTACAGGAGAGTCACGAATCGAAAGAGGAAGAAGTGCCAAAAAGTGGGTGAGTGCGTTCAAACAAAAGTTCAAAGGCTCAATGTACACTACAGAGTCAACCAGAGCTACGACAGTCGATTATTGGGACGATGTACTCAGAAGCTTACTGAAGACCAGAAACTTTTGCGTTACTACTAATAAGCGAGCACAAAGAAATCAAATTGGTTTACCCTGGGTCGTAAAAACGATATTGGATAGAAATTAGTGGTTACTTAATGATATAATTAAAGTCCGCGGCTGCAAATTATTAATATAATCCACAGAAGCGTTCACTAGAAGGAGCTGTAGAATAGTCTTCGGATGAGAATCAGAGGTTCCAGCAAAATCCAAAGGATACAACACGGTTATTAGTGAAGCAAGTAGACAGTAAGGACCAGTGAGAGAACGAGGTGAAAAGCAGCACGTTGTATTTTGGATTGTGCTCCAAAATTAGGTATATTTTACAATGAGTTGTGTTAAACAAAAGTTTTGCACAGTCTTTCCATTTTAAACACCTAACAAAAAACTGTGCAATCAAACTGCTCCAGACTCCACATGTTGGCGGTTATGCAAGACACGCTATATGTAAATGCGACTGTTTGTCATCCAGCTCTAAAAGTACTTGTACCACCTAGACGAAGTACAAATCAAAACAACGAAAAATACTTCATAATCAAAAACCTAGGACAGTGATATCTGCCTGCTGAAACAACGGAACATAACACGACAGTGTACCGAGTGGCGTGAATGGTTGACTGCGTACTTTTAGCTTAAACACTGAATGTCAGCATCCTAGTGTTGAATGACAGAAGCTGCAGACTAATAATTTTAGAGAATTATTTACCGCTGCAGAGTCACACACTAATCTTGATAGGAGACAGGAAGACAGCCTAAGTTTCATTGATGCCAAACTGTTGTCAGTCTCTCTATTAACTCCAATTTTCACCCGCATATAATCATGTATATTTATGTCAAGTGTAGGTTCGCTCCAGAAAAATGCACAATATGAAGAATAGTACTGGGAAGTAACCACTTGTAATGGATTTCGGAATAAGTCGAAACCTCTTTCTATTATTATAGCGAAAATTTTCACTGAGAAATCTAGAAAAAACAAAAAATTTAGCAAAGAATATCGTTTTCGATAATTTCCTCTTCTGGCCCTACAATTATTCATTTATATTTTTATCAGTTATTATGATATTAGCTGCATAAAAAGTCTTTTTAACAGCCAGCGTTCAATCTTTGTCCAGCTATCAGATTGCTATGATGCCCCATAAAGAGTAGCTTGATGTACACGTCGTTCTTAGGGGCGAGTTGGAGAATGTGTCTTGGCGTTCTGACTACTTTATATCTCCTGATGAATGAAGTTCAGAGTAGTATATCACTTACATCTGTAGAAGAGGAAGACAACTGTTTATCTTTCCTAGACATATTGCTTAGTCGACGGCTTGATGGATCAATAAAACGATCTATGTATAGGAAAACTATCTGGACTGAACAGTATCTTAATTATCACACTTTCTGCTCTGTTTGGTACAAAAGAGCCTTAATAAGGTGCCTCTTCAGTAGAATCCAATGAATATGCACTCAAGACACACTTGCTGAAGAAGAAAGAAAGTTGACACAAACTCTGGTTGATAACAATTATCCAGACAATTTCATCAGGAGATATAAAGTAGACAGAACACGACGACCCATTCTCCAACTCGCCCCTACAAAAGACGTGTACATCAAGTTACGCTATATGGGGCATCATAACTGCTTGATAAATAAACAAAGAATATATTTTTATATGCATAGAATATTCTAGAATAATTGTCAATAACAATATCGTTGTCTTTTGAATAATATAGACTTGTTAAGTAAGATCAATGGAATTACAGTTCGCCAAAGATGCATAAATTATAGTAATAATAATAATATAACAGTAAATAGAATATCAACTAAAATTAAGGAAATATCCACAATAAATTGAAGATCATTCTAACCCAGATGGCCGAAATAAGGATAGTGTCTGAACCAGCTTTTTTTGGATGCATAAGTTAGGTTGCCTAATGTGGATCCCAACGGCCAGTCTCAGCGATATGCGGTAGACGAACTCTTATGTTGAAGTTAAGATTAGTTGATATGCTGTAAATGACTTTGAAAGCCTGCTTGTTAACATCGATCTTGTGTTCTGTATCCACGATATGAGACAGAATAGCGCTGTGAATGGATTTTGTTTGTCCTTTATTTAACCACGCAGAGTGATGTTCAGAAATTTGACGAGAAACACGCCTTATTGTACGGTCTATGTAATTGGCTCCACAGGAGCAGTTAAATTGGTAGATACACACAGAAGAGGCGAAATTAGGCAGTTTGTCTTTTACTCCCGAACGCAGAAGAGGAGTGGTTTTGAAGACACAGCGTAATTCAGCACAATTCCTTTACGTCCCGAGTGAAAAAAAGGCCTTCAAGCTAGAGGTTTGAAGTATCAGTAGCAGTGGTTACATCTTTACGGGCTAGTGTTGCTAACCTCATGCTCAACCTCTCCTCTTTATCAGCCTTACTACAGGTTTAAAGAGGTTTAGAAGTGCGTAGGCCAGGCATTGAAACTGCGACCACATGCATGATAGTCAAAAACTAAAGTCCAGTAAATTAACTCATCAGCGTACATAACTTCACCAAAACTTTATCTAATCATTCGATCAGCTAAACTAGCCAGTCAGCTGTAATATCATCTAAGAGAACAGGTTAACTTGAATCACTAAATCCTGAAATACATATATTCCAGACTAATAAACATCTAGTTAAACTATTCCTAGTCAAAACACTTATACAATTAAGATCATCAAAAGTTCGATCTTTCAGCTGAGTATATCAACACTCTTATAATAGTACTTCAATACAATTTACATTTTCAATGATCAAAAAATAGTGTACTCTGATATTTACAATAATTTATGCTGTACAAATTAGTAATACGTTTGAAGTATACATTGGTGGATATTGGACTTATATTAAATAAGGTTATGGTGTTGACGTGATGAAAAATACAATATATAAGCACACTTTTGACTTGGTGTAAGCTAGTATTGTGCTCAATCATTACATTTTAAAAATTCGATTGAAATATTTACAAAAAGGTGAGCTATAAAACTAAACTTAATAGTATTAAACGATTGCTGAGTGAAAACGGTTATCCAGAAAAGTTTATTGATAAGAATATGAATCTAAAATCAAAGCAGCCGAAGGTACCAGCATTTCCGAAAAAGACCTAATTCTTACAAATTCATTTCCTCGGGGATAATGTCAGTGATATAAAAGAGCATTCCCTGCTGCCGAATTACGCTGTGTCTTCAAAACCACTCCTCTTCTGCGTTCGGGAGTAAAAGACAAACTGTCTAATTTCGCCTCTTCCATGTGTATCTACCAGTTTAACTGCTCCTGTGGAGCCAGTTACATAGGCCGTACAATCAGGCGTGTTTCTCGTCGAATTTCCGAACATCACCCTGTGTAGTTAAGCAAAGGACAAACAAAATCTATTCGCAGCTCTATTCTATCTCATCTTGTGGATACAGAACACAAGATTGACGTTAACCATGCTTTCAGGGTCATTTACCGCATACCTACGAATCTCAATTTTGCCTTAAGAGTTCGACTACTAAATATTGCTGAAGCTGTTGGGATCCATATTAACAAGCCTAATTTGTGCATCCAAAAGAAGTTAGTTCAGACATTATCCTTACCTTGGCCATCTAGGTTTGAATGATCCTGAATTTTGTGGAATTTTCCTAATTTTAGTTGATATTCTATTTGCTACTATATCTTTATTATTATTATTATAATTTAAGCATCTTTAATGAACTGTAATTACATTGGTCTTACTTAACAAATCGATATTATTTAAAAAGCACTAATATTGTTATTGACTACTAATCTAGAATATTCTATGTATATAAACATGCATATATAATTGTAGAGCCAGAAGAGGAATTTATCGAAGAGAATATTCTTTGCTCAATTTTTTTTATTAAGTTACTCTGTTATTTGTTGGTCAGACTTAACAAGATTGAGTTGTCATGATAGTTGTTTACTGTGTTATATGAATCAGATACCACCTGGTCAATAGCTTGGCACTTTATGGTTCACGAATGCCAGACTAAGTTGCTGAACAATGTATATGATAGTTATTATTACAATTACTCCCCTAGGTCCCAAGCAGAACATAAGGCTTCCCATGTTGTCCTCATCTCTGCAGTCACCTTTATCTGCCCTCACGATTGCCCATAAAGTTTTATTTCCTCCATATTACCCTCAGACGCTCAATTCATCGTTCCCCATTCAAGTTCCACTGGAGGACCTGGCGTTTAATATCACTAAATGGTCTCCTCAACGTATGACAGTAGTGCCTAACCTAATATCACAGAGACTTTTATTCATTTACATCTAGGTTTTTAACTAAGATAGATATAGGAAGAGCATAGATGAGTAGTAAAAGTAATTATGAAAACTAGATAACATTTACTTGTGGCTACATTTACTAGAACACCACTGATCTTTCTTATGCAAAGAGAGAGCGCCAGCACATTATTCCACTGCTGGCTCAGGCTATTCTGTTCTTTTTTTGCAAATAACGCTTACTTATTCACTGAACAAAGCAATTTAGATAAGAAAAATGATTTAATTCAAGTTTGAACATAGACTGATAACAGTTAGAGATGGATTGCTGTTTCGTCCTATTTCGGGACTCTTCATTACCATTAACGCACAGGGATTCGAAATCGGGGCTATATCGTAGACCATTCAGCCACTGGATCCTGATTCAGTGGCCCACGAATTCTAACTTCGACTAATTCTTGATTATTTTTTATCGCGAACTAGGACAAAACAGCTGTCCATGATCGAAATTGAAACAAATCAAAACCCCTAAAAAGTAATACTTCAAAAATGACTCACCATTCAACTTATTATTGTTGAATTCGATACTATTTAAATTAAATATAAGTGCAGATTTCACATAGACATTAGTCTTTTTTTTGATTTTACGGCTTGATTCCACACCGTATTTTCAGTACAAGTATGGAATTTTCAGCACGGATATCGGTAGCCCAAATTCAGGCTGACCATAGATATCGGGTGTGCGCCGGCAGGGGATCGAACCCCGGACCATGTGCATGGTTGGCGAGAGTCCTAACCACTGTGCCACCGACGCACAGAGAATTATTAAAAATCTAGGAGCACTGGGCAGTTGGTTCATCCTAGTTTGGGGCTCTTCAGTCATGTATACCCATAACACAACTACTGATAAAACTCAGGGCTTTCAGATTACAAGTTCAGCCCGTTGACAGTTCAGCTACCAAGTCTAATTTCAGTACTAAATACCATATTTTGCAAAACGTTGAGTTGAAATAGGGACACTGAGCTGGTGATCATGAGTACCGCTTGTCTGTGCGAATAACGTATACAACGATCAACCGATCTCTCAGCCTATAAATTAAGCTACAGCACACCAAACACTAGACGGAAAGTAAGTATATATACATATATATAACGTTTAATTCAGAACATCACCTGGGATATGTCAGTTCGTCTGTAATCATGATTAGTAAAATAGTGGGCGAATTTTATGCAGGTCAATTCTGTTTGGCTTATTTCCAGACTAAACATCGATTACCATATCACCCCTCTCTCCAAAAAAGTGTTCAAAATGATTCAGTATCTTCTTTTCCCTGGATCGATTTGGAAACCTACTGTCTGTGACCTTTTGCCATCGGAGCGACAGCCGGATAAAATCTCCCTTACGACTTTGGAATCCTTTTTGGTTGGTTCCGGATTGACTGGTGGTAGTTATAGATCCAATGGTAGCTTCTGTTCTGAGGATGTGGTATATCGATGCCGTATCTGGTTTTTATGTCTCATCCACCTTTAATGTCCCAAAATTTAACCTCGTGCATAAGAGTCTCATGCTGACATTCTATCAGACCATCGACCAGACTGGACACCAATCACCCCATCACTAATTTCTATCAATTTTCAGGGTAATAGGTTCGCACTGCTGAAGGGGTTTGAAATAGCTGGCCAGTGCTTCACCGTGGTTTTAAATGACTCTCTAGGTGGTGTTGGTTGACTTTTTAAGAAATCTAAGCTGAAATCAATCCAAATTCTTCGAACCAAACTCAAAAGCTGAATATGTCAAAGGGTGTATATCTGCGTGTCTCCTAAAAAAATCTTGTTATTGTTCCGCTGGGTTCCAAGTAGAACAAAGGACTTCAACAGCACATCTGAATTTTCTTCTATTCTCTGTTGTCCCCTTCAGCTGGGTCCACGATTAACCATAATCTTTCATCTCCCCCTCCAACTCACACGATCTCCTCCATGTCAATCTAGCACTCGCAGCCCACTCGTTCCTTCCCACTGAGATTCCACACAAGTGATGGCGTACATTGCGTGCGGTGTCATTCGACGACCTCTTCAATGAATGGCCAATCTACCTCCATCTTCTCCTGCATATTTGTTAAGCATTCGGATCTTGGTCTGTTTGTTGCCAGAGTTTCTTGTTACTAATTCTTTCTGGCCATTCGATCTTCAGCATGGAGCCAGAGAAGGTGACGGTGGGTGCGTACTGATGAAGGGTCCCAAACTAGGACGAAACAGCTGTCCACTACTCCCAGGTTTTCCAATGGTTCTCTAACTAATGTCAGCTCATGATGAAAATCCTGGAAGGTGACAGTTGTTGATGAAAGTTTGTAACTTGTTAGAAATTCTTTTCGTGACACGCTGGCCAAGTTTCTGACCAGTATAGAAGAACTCATCGACTTGACATTGGTAATGAAAATACGAAACTTGTTCCTTATGAGGGCTGACTGAGTGCAGATTTCTAAACTGGTTTCGGGTTGGTGAAGGCATATCTCGCCTTTCCGATTCTAACCGGCTCTGACATCTTCATCCGTGTTGTCCGACTGCTTTTAGTTGAAACCATGCTTCCTGGCCAGATAAGTGAAGAAAGTAATCTTTGTCAAATCTCTCCCGTTGATGGTGATTGATGGTGGTCGTTGTTTTTGTTGTTGTTGCTATTGGTTGGTTATCTTCATCACCTCCGTCTTCTTTACGTTCACTAGGAGTCCTGTCCTCTCTGCTGGCCTCTTCTACCAGCTTGAGGTAGAGAGAGATTTGGCTACCGTTCTATGCTTTGTTCTGTGATGATTATGCGCAGAGTCATGATTTGATCAGAACATGGTAGCATGGTAGCTTGAAAAGGTAACCTTTCTTCTAATCGGTAGGCACCCTGTTATACTGTACCAGATTTTATTTATAATTCCCTCTCCCCTCTTTTTATTAAATTAACTAGATACCGCTCAAATATAACCTTGAAGAATAATATCAAATTGAAGCATATTACTGGTTGATACTTAAAGAGAGAGACAGCAGAATAAAGGTTCAAGTTTCCAGCTGAAATATGACAGAGAGACAAATAAACTTTTCAAAATGCCAGTTAAATAAATCATCAAGAATAATGGTAAGATACATAATTTGCTAATCAACACTTTCATTTTACCAAAACAATATGAATTTTTCTCTTTTTTCTTTTTCCTATAGACATTTAGTCTACTTGGAATAGGAGTTGCTGTCGCATTAAGTATCGCCAGTATTATACACTTCATGTAAGGCAAAGACTTCGATTAATACATATATATAATCTACTTCTTTTTTCTCAAAAATAAAATTCAATTTCAGATCAGCAGTAGGAAGTTTTCTAAAAGATAACTGGTGGATCAGTATTATATTCAGGTAGAAATGATCTCTCTGTTTTGTATCATTTTTCATTCGCTTCTTAATATCTTTTTTTTATATGTGATAATATCACATTTTGTTTTTTCTTGGAGAGAAATGTTCGGCCTCTGTGTTGACATGTGTTGGCTCCTTTTACGGACGCCTCGATGATGTGTGAAGATTGACTTGAAGTAATGTTGATGGATGGTGGACTAGCGATGGAATCTAGGATGCACATTTCGTCCGATTCGGGACACGTCATCCCCATCCACTGAGGCTTGAACCCGGTTCCCATAGTTTCAAGCTCCAAGGCGTTATCCACTAGGTTACTTGAGCCAAGCTTTAGCTTTTGGAACGATGGATAATGGGTTCAAGCTTCAGTGAGAACACCACAGTTACTGGGAATGCAGGTACAGTCAGATGAGGAGTCCAAAATAGGACGAAATGTGCATTCTGGATTCCAATGCTAGTCAAAATCCATCAGAATTACAGTTGAATGGATATTTATTTCGTGTTGTTAGATGATTGAAGGTAACTGGAAGGAAGTCTTTCACCTAGATTTTATGCTTGTTAGCACTCGTCAGTCAGTAAAGCGTATCTTCTGTAATATTGAAGGAACTGATGTCCCTTCCGAGTTTCGAACCCGTGTCACCCTGTGAGTACTGCAGACAGAGAAGTTACCATTGAGCTGTTCGGGCCGGTGACTGACTTCCTGTAGGACTGTACTGAGTAGTTTGATTAGGCACGGGTTCAAATTCCAGAAGAAACCTGAATTCCTTCAAGATTGTAGAAACACACCTTGCTGACTGGTGAGTTCACGAAACCTAGGTCAGGCTGGGCTTCCTTCAGATTGCCTCTAACCGTCTAATAAGAACAATGAAGGCCACATTGAGAAGATAACTGATAAAATTTAGTCTACACCAATCGAAGGACTAAATTCATGACACTAGTGTTCAATCAAAAATATTTATTCCATTTAACGTGAAAATAAGTGAGATAAATTAAAACTTGCAAGTGTTACTTTTTCAAAGACTAAATTGATTTCAAGGTAGATTTCGACAGAAAGCACTGAACAGCTGTTTCGTCGCATTTCAGAACTCTTCAGCAATATGCACGCATGATGGCACCAAAGATGGAACCGATTACTTTCACTTTATGAAGTGAGAATGTTACCAGTCAGGCAGTGAGTCGAAATGGCTCATGAACTCTAAATTCTGTCAGTCTGTAGTATACCACTGTCGCCGTCTAGTGTCACTGTGCACTGATGACGAGTTTCAAACTGTAAAGAAACAAGGGTTTACTATGCCCTGGTGGTTAATGGTCCCCTTCAAATGTGTCCAGTTCAGTCTTAAAATGGGAAACGAATAATTTGTAGGAGTGACAGAAGATATATATATGATACAAACGATTATAATAGAAATTACAAATGTGAACAACCAAATTGGTATTCCTAGGTGACCAGTATTTCGAAGAATCAGAATAAATGCCCAAAGCGATGACGTAACAACGTCAGAAATTTAGTATGAGTCAGCTAAAGACAATCTATAACAGTGCTCAGTTTAAGTTCATTACTAGGACACTTCATATAACTGCTTCAATGGCATGCTGTCTTCAATGAAATGAATACTATATCGGAAATACTTCACCCCGGAGGCGATATGTGAAACCATTTAAAATTGGCGTACGGAGGAGTTCATATATTCATGTATTACAAGGTACAATAAAAATATGTGCTTCATACAGCCTGTTCCCTTGACCCTCTCCATCAAAGCAAGAAGAACAAAATTTGCTACATAAAACGCCCATATTTTATTCAAAGGCTTCTCTTCAACTGCAGACATCCCAAAATATACATAGTATTAACAAAAAAAGAATAATTTTCTATAGTTGATTTGTAAGGATTAGATTTGTTTTTACGAGTTGATCACGGATTGATATCAGTTAGAGAACCATTGAAAACCAATGTGTGTACTCAGTGACTGCTTCTCCCTAGTTTGGAACACATAGATGGTACAAACCCATTGGGATTCGAACCAAGGACCTTCAGGTTACATAGCTAGATCGTAGACCATTCAGTCACTGGGACCGGATTCAATGGCCAGCCCATGAATTCTAGCTTCAACCAATTCGTGATATTTTTAGAGCGACCTCCAACCGATGTAACCGTAGGGTATTTGTAAAAACAAATCTAATCCTTACAAACCAACTATTGAAAATTAATTTGATGCTCGCCAGTGACTTGCTACAGGACGGAGTTTCCTGGAGTTCTAGTGAGAGGTAGTGACCAGTGAGGTCCATCCAATCAAGTGTGTGTAGATGGATGTCCCACCGATGACGTGGGTCGTTGGTCGCGCTAAAAATCACCAATTGGTAGAAGTTAGAATTCATGTCCTGGCCGTTGAATCTGGTCCCAGTGGCTGAATGGTATACGAACTTCTCTTGTAGCCAGAAGGTCCTAGGTTCGAACCCCGCACTGTGGGTGAAGAGTCCCAAACTAGGATGCGACAGCTGTCCAGTATTCCCTGGTTTTCAATGGTTCTCTAAATGATATCAATCCGTGATCAACTCATAAAAATAGGAATAAACATCCTTCGGGTGGTAAAGATCTCAGTTTAGGAAGACAACAATGCGTGAACTGTAGTGATGACATAATCAATTCCAAGTAACAAAAAAAGGAAGTGGGTACCTATCATAAGTTTGGAAGAATGTTAGGGAAATTGTGTTAGTTGACTTAAAAACACAAAAACCAGTGGACCAGCAAAATACATGGGGAAAAAGATTACGTAACACTAGACCAGTAAGCATTTAAAAATTATTGGAAATCTGCTATGTGAGTTAGGATCAGTGGGTTAGGAGAAACCATAGTAACGAAAATAATGAGAGTGGTAAAAAATCAAAATACAGAATGCATAGTTATGTAGTAAACGGAAAAAAATTGTAACCACATCAAACTAAGATTAATCACTGTTTCTATCTGCACATATAAGTTTAGTTTGAGTTGCTGGATCGTGGTAGATTCAGCAAATCTACATTAAGTTGGGTTTCTTCGTTTACTAACAATGGTAAAAGCGGTTAGAATATCAACTTTGTTTCGTGATTCGATTAGATGTTGACGAATAACGCTGGTAAGGGAGCACGTCTCTTGTAGTCTCAGGCTTTTTGTGCTATCTTTGGAGAAGCGAATGGAAGTCCACCTTTATGTGTTTCCAATGTAATTGATGTGGCATGTACGTTTGTCTACTAGAGAGCCTAACAGGGCAGGTCAGTTCATCTATAAATGTGTTGGTTTCGGATTAAGTAGTCAGTTACGTTTATTATAAAAATAATAATGGCGTTATTCTGGATAGCGTTTATAAAATGTACAAAATTTTCAACGGAGTTTATTGCATGATATTTTCCCTTCATCCAGGATCTTCGGATATAATATTAATTGACTACAGATCGTGTGACACAGTGCTGTCTGACCTCAGGCTCCAATCACTCCATTACGATATTTCTCTCTTTGTCTCCTTAGAGAAAGAGAGAAAGCCAGCTGTAAAAAATCCAGGAGTACAGTTTGAGACCCAGTGACATAACCCAAGAATAGTTGTCCCCCACGATTTTTCTTTTTCTCAGGTTTAGTAGAAACTTACGAATCAGGAGGTTGTAGACATTTGAAATACCCGCGAGAGTAAATACCACCATATCAATTGATTAAAACAAAGTCAACATGAGAAATTATATACAATATAGTGATGAGGATTTTTCGTAGCCTTTGTTTTAAGCAGGCCGCCGTTTCGCAAGATATTTAAATAAACTCAGTCTTCTCATTTAAATACATTTTTTAATTAATATATTTGAAATAAGTTCAAAGTTCAAACCAATGATTCTTAGACCTACAACTTCATAAAGGACTTACTTAATAGTTTCCCAATATCTAGAGAAATCAAACTTTCATATAATTGGTTCCCTTGATAAATTTCGATAGAGAAAGAAAGACCAGATTTGCAGTATAAAATGATATCATCATTCTATTTCACAGTTTCCCCTTATCAGCTAACTGCAAACTACCTGAAATTACAATGGTTATAAATAATAACATTTCATACTTCAATGTTTGAAAGGTAATAGTGAAAACATTATAAGATGAACGCATCCGAAATATAAGTATTACAATTTTTAGTTTAAGTTACCATCAATTTATATACTATCAAACTATGAAAAAAGGGTGAGAGAAGACAGAAAACAGAAAAATCTAATAAACAGTGTTAGCTTGTACGTCAACATGGCAACTCAAGAAGGTTAAAGTTCATCAAATTGAAAACTTGCTTAGTGAGCTGAGCTCACTAATGTGCATGACTAATCAGTGTAATGAAAGTAGTACGGTTACCAAGGGAGTGAAAGATTGACTACACTCTCTTTCTGTGTGCATTAGTTTGATCTGAGACGTTTGATTGCAGTTACTTCAGCAAATCGCAGAAGATTCGCTGTCCTTTGTATGTTTAATATTTTGAAAGATTTGGAAATCTCGACAAAATGGCCCGTATCCACAAGGTGTCTGGTAATTGCACTTTGTAAATATCTGCTTCCTTTTAAGCATAATTTTCTTGGAATATGCTCTGGAAACCGGATAGAAGCCCTTCTTTCTGTCCTTCCAAAGTAAATGCTGCTGCATATGCACGTAAATTTATAAATGCAGTTGGAGTTTACATCAGCAAGATACTTATCCAGTTTCGATTGGCTTATAGAGCATGTAGTGCTGTATAGTGTTACCAGCTTAGCTACAGATAAGCATCTCTTTATTGCTCCTTTCATCCTCTTTTCAATCTTTTGCGATACTGTTTCTCCTTTGTATGGGAGGCAAATGAACACTTTCTCCTTCTCTTCAACTGTTGGATACTTCTCTTTCTCATCTCTTTCTTTGTTGTACTTTGGGATAAATCCTTTTGAATATCCATTTTTCTTAAGGCATTTTTCAACAAAGCTTAGTTTGCAGCTAATGAGCACCTGTGAAATAGAATGATGATATCATTTTATACTGCAAATCTAGTCTTTCTTTCTCTATCGAAATCAAACTTTTTGTCAATAATCTGAGGAATTCAATGTCAGACAGTATAAAACTACGGCAGATATTCTCAACAATGTTCTCCTACGAGTACACTTTCGAATCAATATCAACCTGTCGTTTGATTTAAGCTAGGATAGCTGAAAAAAGGAACGTAGTTAAAAAAACTCCCACTCTTTGATACAATCGCAAAACTCAGGATTAGTAAATATCACCACCTATGAGAGTAATACACAACCCAATTCCATCATCTGGATATATATAATGGAAGAATGTCATTTAGTTATTATTAATATCTCATTACTTATGCAGCTTGTACAAAGATAAAAAGCAGTTTTTTATTTCTTATTGCCTTATTAAGTGTTATAGGCTTCATTTGTTCTGTTCTGATGGTCACTATTCCACATCGAGTGAAGAATCCACCAGTCAACTTCATCATGTTATTTGTAATGGTAAGATTTTCCTGTGCATCTAACTCTGAAATGATGGTGTAAATAACACGAATCATACTTCGTTGTGTACGATGTATATTATTCTCAGAATCATTGTTAATAAAATTTACTTTATTTTGGTAAGTTTTAATAAAGAAAGATAAAGTCTGAATTTGATCAGACGAGAAGTAGTTCTCTTGAATATTGACCACGAGATAATGTCAACATTTGATTTCATTTATGTGCCAGTCGTCTTATAAGATAATATTTTAAAGTTTTTGGTAATAACAGCTTTATTCTGAACAATGTTTATATCATGCACACAATTTCCAGCGGAGTTTATTACCCGATATCTTCTCTTCATCCAAGATCTTTAAATAAAAGCTCAGTTACAGGAGTCATCATGAGCTGACGTCAGTTAGAGAACCGTTGGAAAACCTGCAGGGATTGACAGGTAGCTGTCTCGTCCTAGTTTGGGACTCTTCATCAGTACGCACCCTCAATTTAGGGTTCGATCCCACGATCTTCCGTTTACCATTGAGCCATTGGGACCCGATCAAGCGGTCAGCCCATCAATTCCAACTTATGCCAATTCACGATATAGCGCGACCACTTCTCAATGTCTTCTTCGATGAGTTACTGCCTCACCTTCAACCTGCTGTACCCCAATTGGTCACGGCTTCCTACTAGAACCCCAGGTTAACTTCCTGAATGAAGGCAGTCGCTAGTGAGCATCAGATCAATTTTCAAGTATTGGTTTTGTAGGGATTTAGTTTGATTGGTTGGAGAATTTCATCATGAGCTGACATCAGTTAGAGAACCGCCGATTAGTGATACAAACAGCGCAACCACCAGCTATTATCGACGGCGAGTATCTATTCTCCTATTTGGCTTAGTGAATACCACTCGTCATGGTTTCTTACAAGAGCTTCAGGTAACCTCCTGTACAGAAACAGTAGCTAGTGAGCATTAGATTAATTTTCAAGTGTTGATTTGCAGGAATTTGATTGGTTACAAGTTTGAATACACTCTGACATCAATTAGAAAACCATTAAAAAGTTGAAATGAAAGATAGACATTGTATACTACAAGTCATTACATTGTTGTCCCGAAAAATAAAAGTAAATAAAATCAAGCCACTGAAGGACATTTGACTTTAAACAATGTTACAGTTAAAAAAACTTACTCAGAGGATATTCAAATATAACAAAATGAAAAACTGACGACAATGTTAATGTATTTGTAGTGCTCCTTACATGGAGCCTTATGTTCCACTCGGAACCCAAGGAAATAGTGGCAATTGTCCTCAAATGTTAAAGGCATCTTATGTTTTGCCTTAATGGGTACGTATCTGACCAGGTTCGGATACTTTTTTCTACTTCTCCTTGTGCTGCCTAACACTCAGATCCTCAGTGTCTTCTTCCAAATAATCTTGATATTTATTCCACCTGAGTAAATTGCTCTCCAGAGAATACCTCCGGGCATCTAAGCCTTTTCGATTTCTATTTTGTTACCAATCATTAGACCTTAGATAAGGTACTGACTGAGTGGGTGCCTGAGGGTACCGTGTTTCGTAAGTGTGATTTGTTTCAAGCCTGACCACGGACGGATAGTAGTTAGAGAACCATTGAAAAATTGTGTGTATTGGATGACTGTTTCATCCGGTACTTGAACACAGGACCCTCAGGTTACAAGGATAGATCGTAGACCATTCAGCCACTGAGACCTGATTTAATGGCTCATGAATTCTAACTTCAACCAATTCTTGATTTTCTAGCACGACCACTAACCAATATAGTCGTAGGGTATTTGTCTTAAATTATTTAAAAATACCATTCAGAACCTGAAACATTCATAATTTCCGCTCATAAGTTACTTCTGGTATAAAAATTATCCATAAGACACTGTTCAACGAATTTTTATGATTGGATGGAGGATTTCGTCATGATCTGACATCAGTTAGAGAACCACTGGAAAAACTAGGAGTACTGGACAGCTGTTTCGTCCCACCCACCACCACTACGGTTCGAACCCAGGACCTTTTGGTTACAAGGCGAGCTTGTAGACCACAGAGCCACTGGGGCCCATACTGCTGAAGAGTCCCAAACTAGAATGGAGGAAACAGCTGTCCAGTACTCCTAGGCTTTCCAGTGGTTCTCTCACTGATGTCAGCTCATGATGAAATCCTCCATCCAATCAAACGAAATCCCTACAAAAGCTAATACCTGAAAATTTTTCTGACTCTCAGATGAAAAACAAAACCGATCGATTAACTCCCTTCTTCTTCTTTAAATTTTTAGATAATCTCATTGTCTTATTCAATTGCTTTGGATTTTGTGGATATATCATTTAAGTGGATTATTCTACGATGGACATTATCAGTTACGGTGTGTCTGTGTTTCATCTTCGTTGGAGTTATAATTAAACGAGACTTGACAGTTTTTATCTTCCCGTTACTAATTTATTTGTTAAGCGCAATTCTTTTAGCATCGATAACAATTTCGGTGCTGTATATTCTTACAAACAAATATGTGAGTTTCTTTAATTAGTGTTATTATCATTGTTTCCTTTAATTCCTAGAGGAACATAGGGCTTCAGCCGCGCGTCTCCATTGCGTTCGGTTCTCTGCTAGAGTCTTCACCTGGCTCCAAGTCTGCCCACACGTTTTCATCTCCTCTTCACATGACCTCCTCCAAGTAACCCTTGCACTGACGACCAACTCGCCGCTTCCCTTTCGGGTTCCACTCAAGGGCTTGTCTAGTGATGTCACTTGATGGTTTCCTCAGATTATGGCCACCAATCCATCTCCATTTCTTCCTGCCTATTTGTTTCACAATCGGTTCCTGCTGTGTTGGTTCGCTCCCAGAGATCCCTGTTGCTGATCTTTTCTGGCCATCTGATCTTGAGTATTGAGCGAAGACAACTGTTAATGAAGGTCTGTAGTTTGTTTGAGATGCTCTTCATGACGCGCTGGCCAAGTCTCTGATCCGTATTGTAGCACTGACTTCACATTGGAGTTGAAAATCCGGATCTTATTTTTGATGCTGAGTGTTGTTGACCCCCACACAGACTTGAGAGTAGCGAAAGCTTGTCTTGCTTTTCCGATTCTTGCTTTGATATCCTGATCAGTTCCGTCCTCCTGTAGTTGAAACGATGCTTCCCAGGTAGGTAGGTAGGCAAAGGAGGTTGCTTCTTTCAGGTTCCTTCCATTTATGCTGATTGTTGTCTTTAAGCATTAGTATTTATTGACTACGTTGGACTAATTAATGAAACATATACGTATTACTAATTATTTGTGATTATTTCCCCAGATTCCGAGTGGAATATAGACCTATAACAGTATATCTTCACTTTATCTTCTTCTCTAGGGCCCTCTTTAGCTCACCCTAGGACTGCCCATTGTCTTTCATCTCTTCGTCGCATGATCTCCTCCATATCACCCTCGGATACGCGCCCAACTTGTCGTTTCCCATTCGAGATCCATTTGACCTATGACCTGGCGAGCGGTGTCATTCAGCGGTCTCCTTAGTGCGTATCCGATCCACATCCATCTTCTTCAGAATATATCTTGGTTGGGCAATAGGTCCTTGATTGGTTCGTTGCCTCACAGAGTTTCTTGTTGCTAACTGTTTCTGGCCGACCATCTGGTCATCAGTATGCAGTTAGCGAAGATGGCAGCTATTGACAAAAGTCTTTAGTATCCTGTAAAAAATGCTTTCTGTGACAAGCGCGGTAGGTTTCTGACCTATACACAGAAGAATTGACTAACTTAGCATTAGTATCTTATCACTCCTTACATTAAGAAAATAAATTAAGTTAAAGTCTCCATTTAGTTAAAAGTGAATACGTCAGTCGACATTCAACCAAATTGCACACTACTTTCAACATGCAAAATAGTCGCGCCGTGAAATCATCACACAAAACATCGCCAACTTACACCATCTCTGGCTTAGTAGACGTGATACCCAGCAGACCACCAAAAGCCGTGTTCACTGTTCAGCAGTTCGCTCTGTCCTCCTTTATGCCTATGAGACATGGCCATTGAAAGTAGAAGTTACGAAAAGGCTAGCTATCTTTGATCATAGCATAGGTGCCTGCGTTCTACCTTCCGTGTCAGGTGGTGGTATAATAAGGTGAGCAATCTTGAGGTTTGGCTTCGGTCAAGTGTTAGGTAGGGAGGGAAAATCAATCGCTGAAGTTGTGAATTAGCTGCATCGATTGAGATGGTTAAGATATGTGTTACGCATGCCTGCTTAGCCGTTGCCTTCCTCGACGGGCAATGTAAGCTGATATAGGATGGAACAGGTTGGAAAAGAGCTGGCGGTGGCTTCATCAATCAATGAAATCCACAGCTATTAGCTTAAGCCAGCCAGCCACGTAGGGAGGTGTAGACTTCCTGACTGGTTGGGGTCCTCGGGATGCTAACGGCTGGAGACACTTGGTGATATGACTCAAAATCGTTCTCAATGGCTGGTGCAGACGCATTCACTCTTTGTGATTTATGATATCTAATAAAATTATATTATTCTTGCATATTACTATTTTTTCCTTTCCCACTTCTGTTTATTGTCTCTCTTTTGAATCTTTCTTTGCTCTCTTCTCTTGCTTTATGTGCTACATGGAGGGAGTGTAGCAACTGGAACTGCTGCACACATCTGTGCAGCAGTTCTACGTTGAAAACAAGTCAGTCAATCAGTCGAATGACGTCGCACGCCAGGTCGTAGCTCGAGTGGATCTCGAATGGGAAACGAAGAGTGGGGCATGTGTCCGAGGGTGATATGGAGGCGATCGTGTTTTGGGGGGAGATGAGAGCCTATGCGCAATCTTGGGGAGAAATGAAGAGGACAACAGAGAACAGGATGTACTGGAGACGTTCTGTAGAAGCCCTGTGTTCCACTTGGAGCCTAAAGAAAAGATAATAGTAATTCCACCGTTTGACACTAAGCAACAGTATGGAGCTAGAAACACAAGAGATTATAAAATGTTCAGTGTAAAGAGATATTTTAAAACAAGTAAAGATTAGATGAAGGCTGATACTGTGGATAAAGCACTCAAGATAACATCGATCAGTGACCAATGAGTAACTAAAGTTATGAGACTAGTCCTTGGTGTTTCTGTAGACTCAATTCTATCATGGAAATAAAAATAAACAGTTCAGTGAAGAGTCCGTTTCCGGTGAATCCACTCACCTAGCTGTAGAGTCAAAATAATATATACATATAATTATTCTCTTTGTAAATATGTGTATACATTAGGTTTGTCAAATAAGAATAAAAATTAGTTTGGGTTATTGTTAACGTCATCAAAATATGATGACTAATGAAAAGTGAAGATTAGTAAATTTAGACTAGGGTTGCGTTATCTGGAAAAGTTCAGAAATAATTAGATATTATTGAAGGAACAAGGAGATAAGTATTAAAGTAAATTGCGTAATAGGTAAAAAGAGCGAATCGAAGGTTAGTTAAGATGATGATATAATGAATGTCAGACGCATAAAATGCACAAAATAATATTAATAACAAAACAATGATAACATTTGGACTTGGAATTATGCGCTTGGTGGAAGGAAGTGATGGAGAGGTTTCTTCTGTTTATATAAGTCAGCGTTTTTCCATCTGAATCCCTAAGACCTCGGTAATACAAAGTATGCAGATGCTTACAGTTTTCGAAAGGCTTCTTTTGACTTCATAGATAACTTTGAATGAATTCTCCTTGTGTATTGAGTGGCTAGAATTGATTATATGTTCAATTATAGTACTTCTTATTGATCCATTGGTACCTTTTCGTAGACTTTTTTTCATTCCTTCACGTTCCCAGTGGAACATAGGGCTCCAAGCTAGTGGCTTGAAGTTTCTGTAGCAGTGTTTATTTTTACAGGATGAGGTTGCTAGCCTCATGCCCAATCTTTCCTCTTCAGTATTCTAGCTTAGCGAGGTAAAGGAGTGCGCCGGCCGGGGATCGAACCCCGGACCATGTGCATGGCCGGCGAGCGTCCTAACCGCTATGCCACCGACGCCTAGTGGGATAATATTCTTTGACTTTTTTTAGATAAAACGCGCATTGAACGCCTTGTATATCTCGCTACACAGTAGCAGGTGAATTGATAGATACACACAGAAGTGGTTAAATGAGATAGTTTATCTTTAGAGTTGTTGAAGAACATTATGTGACAAGAGAATACCAGTCGTAATGTAGCAACAAAGAACATTCTTTTCAAGACATTTGATATTCTCTCAGTTAGAGTGTTAGCCAGATGGCCGCCTTTGAACGCGACATTCGTGAATAGCATCTTCTTCGGCAATAGGGATGGGTTGTTCTTTGTTGTTTTTGGGCTTTATATGTATTTATCTGCAAATCTTGAACGACGTGAACAGTCATACAGACTAATTTTTACTCTTGTTTGATAAACCTAATGTACAAATACAAAAAATTATATATATAACTTGGATTGTACAGTTAAACGAATGAATTTGCCGGAAAGAAACTTTTCACTGAACTGTTCGTTCTTATTTCCATGTCTGGATGGGTTTCATTCATGTTTACAATGTGCTCACCAAGCTAGAGGGCTCACCATCATGGTGCTGATGAGTACCAATAAACACGAAACTCATTTCTAAGGCTTCCTACCGACTTCCTTCAACCATGTAATATCAACACTCTCAAGATTGTATAAAAGTGTATGGTGAAAACTCTGGCATTTCACAACTAGGTTTTTGTTGAAACCTGAAAACATAAATACTGATATTTTGCAAATAAATTACATTGTTTTTAAAAACCCTACAAGCAAAGTATACATTTATCATTTTTTTACAGATTTTGTACGTAAGCTTCTGTATATTTGAATTCGTGACCGTGATTCCGGTAAGTTGTCAACATTAATTAACTTTATCCTATGAATTGTAATACCTTAATATGTTCCAGTAATAATACTATTTCTAATAGATTACCGACCGATACAATCGCACTACAGCACTATACACGTATCAGTGTTTTCTGACTTCAAGAGTACATGGCTATTTAGTACAATGTTCAATATATTATACTGTTTCTCGGACAACATCGATTATCATTACTTGAGCATAAGTCATCACCATCAACAGGAGAGATTTAACAGAGGTTACTTCCTTCACTTTTCTGGTTAGGCAGTATCGTTTCAACCACAGGCAGTCGGACAACATGGATGAAGATGTCAAAGCCAGCCAGCCAGCCCTCATCAACCTGAAACCAGTTTGGAAATCTTCTGCCTCATTCAGCCAACGTGAAGAACAAGATTTGTATTTTCAACACCATTTCGAATCCAATCAGTCAGTCGGTTTTTCTATAAGGGTCAGAAACTTACAGTGTGTGTGTGTGTCACAAAAAGGACTTCCAACAGCCTGTTACGGACTTTTATCAACAGCTGTCTGCCTTCGGTGGCTGGCTCCATACTGAAGATCAAATGACCAGACAGCCGGCCAGAAAGAATTAGCAACAACAAAATCTGAAGTGCAACAAACGAACCAAGAACCCATCACTCAACAAATATGTAGGAGAAAATGGAGATGGGTCAGACATACGTTGAGGAGACTGTCGAACGAAATCGCGCGTTATACAGACCATCGCTTGACTGGAATTCCAATGAGAAGCGACGAGTGGGTCTTCAATGCGAGGGTAACAGGGAGGAAATCGTGTGGTGAGGAGGAGATGAGAGATTATGGGCAGTAGTGGGACCAACCAGCAGAAGAGGACAGCAGAGAATAGAACAAAGTTGAGATGTGTTGCTGAAGCCCTATTTTCCACTTGGGATCCAAGGGAATGACAAATAATTAAGCATAAATCATAGTAAAAAACTATCCCAAGTCATTTAAACTTTTACAGACAGCTGACAATAATTGCAAAGTGAACCCTTTTACCAAACGTCATCAATCTGAATTAGGTGACCATGAAATACTTGTTATGTTAGAAAAATTGTCCTAATGATTTAATTCTTTCTTCCTTAAATAACTGTTCGACACAGTGTCATGTTATAAAATGGAGCAGAAATAATAACTGTTTTGGGAATTTCTCCATAATTCTTCAAAATCAGATAATTCAATCAGGCACCTAGTGTCACCTACTCTTCTAATTGATTAGCCTATACTAAACGCAGAAAAAGGGGGGAAGATTGGACGTAAGGAATGAAATGGAGATGGATTTGACACACACTCAAGACACTGTTGAGTGGAATCACACCCGAGGCTCCCAAGTGGAACCCAGCTAAAGTTGACTGCAGAGAACAAGATGGAATGGAGATATGTTGCTGGAACACTTAACTAAACCTTTACTGATTTAAAGTGAAATGATTCAAGGTCTAAGTTTTAGAATAGGATTTCCTTCAGGTGTTAGCACCTGACACATCATCATTTAGTTGTTAATGCTGATTGGATGCAAGGATACCTTGTAAAACTACCAAGGAATGCAGACATAGGTCTTCATAAAGACTCGCACCAATCATGATCCCTTCCACCTCAAGCAACCTATCCAGTCATATCACCCTGAAAAGACTTAGACATGTTTCTATGCAAAACAACTCCAACTCACTCCCCGGAACTCCGGAACAACAATTCAGGAAAAGCAAATCATATGCGATTAAAATTGCAAAGTCACACATCAGAATCAAACACAAAATAGAATGCCAGTCAAATATCTATCTCAACTTCATCCAGTTTGAAAAACGTCTTTGACAGCGTTGACCGTGAGGTAATTTGGAAGCTGCTTCGTCAACACTATAGAGTGGAGTGCCTCCAATATTTATCAGTCGCATTCAACATCTGTATGATAATTCTACAAGTCAAGTGATCCACAGCGGAAAACTCAGCGAAGACAGGAGTGAGTCACGGATGCTGCCTATTATCACTGATGATATTCCTGATTGTGGTGAAGTAGACCATAGAGTAAACTGTGGGGGGGAGGCAAGACAGGAATACAATGGATCGATATGAAGGCTCTAGAAGATCTTGACTTTTCGGATGGTTTTTGTCTCATGATAGACGAACTTAAGGATCCACAGGTGAGAACCAAAAAGTTGATAGATGAAGGAGGGAAGAAAGGATTTCAGGTGAACACAGAGAAGGCAGAGTTGATGAATATGAGCAACCAGCAGCAACAGCAACGAACAACATCACTACCAAGGGGGGAAATCTGAATGAGGCTACTCCTTCCACTTAACAGGGCAGCGTCATTTCAACTACACACAAAACCGAAGAAGATATCAAAGCTAGAATCGGTAAGGCGAGACAGACCATTTATCTGAAATCGGTATGGAAATCTGCTTCACTCAGCGTAGAGTTAAAGATTCCGAATTTGAACCATAATGTCAAATAACAGTGCTTCTATATGCTTCAGAGACTTGGCGAGTCACCGAAAGCATTTCCAACAGCCCTCTTCAAACTTTTATCAACACCTGCCTTCATTTGCTTGATTGTTGAATATCAGATAGGCAAAAAGGATACGTAATACGAAACTCTGGGAAGGGAATACTCAAGAACCTTATTGGTCGGGAAATATGGAGATCGGTCGGATCCAAGCTGAGAAGACCCCTGAGTGACATCCCACCCCAGGGCCTATAGTAAAACCCGAAAGGAAAAAGATGATTTGAGCATCAGAATGTAACATTGAGGAGGAAATGTGAGGAGATGAGAGAGAAATTATGGGCAATCATGTAGGCAGCTGGACAGAACAGGATGAAATGGAGGTATGTTGTTGACGACCTATCTTCCACTCGGTACCCAAGGGAAAAATAATAATAATAACTGCTGGAGATGTAAAATCAGGATAATTTTTAAACATTTCATTTTACTTTACTCGATTTGTTTAAATATTCCTGTTTTATTGACTCGTATAGAATTTAATACTATGGCAGGAGATAACATAATATCGCTATAGTAAAACCACAGCCTGCATTTTTGTGTTTTATCGTCAGACTGTTTATATTGACTTATTTATTTATAAATATTTATATTCAGTATATTATATATTTCAACAGTTTTTATACGTCACCATTTATTCTCTTTGTTTATTTATTTATTTTCTAATTGAACTATGAACAACAAAAAGCGACGTGCAAAGATCAAGATAATATTTACTTTTCATATTCTGTTTTGATGACAATTAACTACTTATTAAGTGTAAAGTAATATATGTTTGGTTACAGGATTTCATCATGAGGTGACATCAGTTGGAGAACCACTGGATAACCTGCAGGGAGTACCGTGCAGCCAGCTGTTTCGTCAGCCTAGTTTACGATTCTTAAACAATACGCACCCACCTGCATGGTTCGAACCCAGGACCTTCTGGTTACAAGGCCAGCTAGCTCGTAGACCATTAAGCCATTGAGACCCGACTCATTGGCCCTTGAATTCTAACTTCTGCGAAGTGGTCGCTTTATGTCATGAATTGTGTAGTTTCTTTCTTGATTTCTTTAGTGGTGAACGTGAATCATGGTTTATCTCCAGCTATTCTGAAGGCTTTTAGCTTGACCTTGAAGGTTTCTTGAACTAGATGATGGTATGAGCCCACATCTGCTCCTCTTCTCGAATTTGTATCCAGAAGACTGCGTCTCCACTTTCCTGAGATTGGAGTGAAGCCTTGCATATATCCTTGTGATTGTACATGCTGCCTCCATTCACCAGATCGCTGAATGGATGGGAGTCGGAGAAAAGTAGTTTTCTTCCGTTTGACTAATCATATCAGTACTGCCTGCTATCAAGATAGAAGTAATCAAAAAGCCAGACAGTCGCTGTGCCTGTTTGGGGCTGAGCACATCAGTAATATAAATGACGAATTTGATTCTATATATGGCCAGTTCGCCCAAGTAGCGAGTCAGAATCTAAATGGTTTGAAATGACTCGGCTCTCTGATCTGAGCAGAAATCGGTTACAGTGTTGATGCAGCCGGCCTCCAGAAAGTGAAATAACCATCCAGTGTTCAGATCACTTCAGTCTAGCTAGCAAAAATTACAGTCGTTTCCGACTACTCATTTCTATCAACCAGTAGTATATTACGTCAGCCAAAAATACATATTGATGGAGGTTGGATTTTATCACACCACTCAAATCATATTTAATTGTAGAAACTTTTAACATATTTTTTAATGTATGCTAATAATTCACCCGTTTAATGAACATATTTCATACTGTTTAGTGTCTAATGGTCGCAGGGCAAATGCTATCAAGTAAACGAGATGTTCATTTCACAGATGATGACTACACAACGGCGGCTATGATTTATTTCTTATTAATATTGCAAGCAGTGACGTCAACAGTTGGACCGTTTGAAACAAATACAACAAAATCAAATGAAACAAGTTTATTAAGTTCAATATCATTGTTTGTGACTACAGACTAGGTAGAAGATAGTCTGTCAGTCAGAATTTAAATTATACAAATATTGATTTCCTATATGTGTTAATCAGAAAGTCATCCAATCAGATTTCACCGTGTTTGCTGCCCACCAATCGGCCCAATACTGTAACCTATAATTAGTTTATGATACTATTTTGTATGACGATTGTAATTATATCTTTGTTATTACACAGTACTTCTGTCTGTCTTGCTCGCTCCTTTTGAAAATACACATTTCCATTATTAATGTGTAATTATATACATTCCACGAGTAAGTCTTCTTAAAATTACCAGTTTAGATCAGTGAAAATCGACTACGAAATTATCAGGTGTTCATCATGCTTAACCTTATTCATGTGGAAATTCAGCAACGTAACAATTATACACCGTATTATTACACACAATCTACAACTCAGAAATTTCTATGACTAGCGTACGGGGATACTTAAAGATGAGCTTTATTTAAACTGTTTATCGAATTTCCTATTTTGAATCGCAATCAAGAATGTAAAGAATACAATTTCTGCGGAAGGATAGCAATTTTAAGGCATGTCAATATAAGGTGAACAATATCCTACCAGCTCGACATTTCATATTACATAAGTTTATCTGATATAACGCACAGTGAGTGACATAGTATTGTAACGATAGAAGAGAAGGGCCAGGCAACTGATTGTTTATTGAGAAAATCAAAAGGTATTTATAGATTTATTATTAGCGGAGAGGCATCCTCTTCTGATTGGTTGTTTTCTTGCTCGAGGTTATCCCGAACTACTTGTGACCGTTTCTCAGAAAGTTAAGCCATGTATCTGCGAATCGTATTGCACAAGTTAAGTTCGCTTTAGAAAGTGATACAGTTACCTGGAGAGGTAGAGATTGATCACTACGTTTCTAGTAATAGAATCAACAGCGAACACGTGTAATCAAAGTGACACAACGCCTAAAGCAGATTCATAGATAATTATAATAAGCAACCACTGGAAGAGGAACAAGACATATAAGCGAACAATATTGTTTTCAATTAGGTCTTCTTCAGGCTTTACTCTAATTTACATAGATATATATTTTAATCAATGACGGTGAGACACATGAACACCAGGTATAATAAAAAGGAAACTGACAACAGTCAAAAACAATTGTTCTTAAAATTGCAATTTAGTGGGGACGTGGCTAGTGAAGTCCTACATCTAAAATTATCGAGAACAATAAAACGGACTTATACTGCCACCATCTTTTGTTTGTCACTTTCCAGCCGACCAATTATGATTGCTTAAGCGAAAGACAAGCTACCTAGGTGGGCCACTTCTATGTGTATCTACAAATTTAGTTGCTAATGAGGGGAAAGCTATATAAGGCGAACAACCAGACAACTCAACAAACACAAATAATGAGCATCTTCCTTTATGGTTTGGAAAAGGACAAGTAAAATCTATAAGAAGTCTTATTTCGTCTCATTTGATTGATAGCAGTCACCAAGTGGACAGAAGAAGTGCCTTCAAAGTTATCTATCGCATTCCATCGAACCTTTCAAACGGAATTGGAACGGGCCTTTTACACATAGCCAAAGCTATGGAAATTTGAGAGAACAATCCTAGTCTTTGCAAACAAAAGAAGTTTGTTCTACCTTTGTCTCTCTCTCTTGGCCTAGGTGAATTCTATTCAAAACCATCGCACCCTTTCTTATTTTCCATTTCCTTCGTATTTTTATGATATTTGTTTAAACTCTGACTAACTGTCCACTTCACCTTTAGTATTACGTAACTTTTAGGATCTGACCTAATTTATTTATTGCATGGTCTACGTATACACATATTACTACATTTGTTATTCTTATCGCCACCTGAATAAGCCTTATTACCATTATTTTTCATATCATCACAATCATCGTTACTACTGATGTTCAAAACACTGAACACTTATTATTATTTGATCCACAAACCCAGCGTCATTCGTTAAATTCTGTTTTATATATAAATCTATGTAAATTAGAGTGAAGCCTGAAGAAGATCTAATTGAAAACAATATTGGTTACCGGGTTTCATCATGAGCTGACATCGGCTAGAGAACCATTGGAAAACATGCAGCGAGTATTGGACAGCCAGCTGTTTTGTCAGTCTAGTTTGCGACTCTTCATCAGTACACACTCATTTCCCAGGATTCCCACCTAGTACCTTCTGGTTACAAAGCGAGCTAGCTCGTAGACCATTAAGCCAATGGTACCCAATCCAATGAAGAACCCCAAACTAGGACGAAACAGCTGTCCAGTACTCCATGAAGGTTTTCCAATGGTTCTCTAAATGATGTCAACTCATGATGAAATCCTCCAACCAATCAAACAAAATCCCTACAAAACCAATACTTGAAAATTGATCTGATGCTCACTAGCGACTGGCCCTATTCAGGCAGCTTACCTGGGGTTCTAGTAGGAAGCCGTGACCAGTAGAGTACAGTATGTTGGAGGTGAGGCAGTAACTCAATAAGGAAGACATTGCGAAGTGGTCGAGCCATACCATGAATCGGCAGAAGTTAGAATTCATGGGCTGACCATTAGATCAGGTCTCAGTGGCTTCATGGTCTACGGGCTGGCTCGCCTTGTACCCAGAAGGCCCTGGGTTCGAACCCAGGTGTGGTGTGTGCGCACTGCTGAAGAGTCCCAAACTAGCCTGACGAAACAGCTGGCTGGTTTTCCAATGGTTCTCTAACCGTTGTCACCTCATGATGAAATCCTGTGACCAATTTCATTTTGGTTCCCACCCAGTTAATGCTTTCTACATTACGTAATTTTTATTTAAAATTTACAATTTTAATGATAAATCTTTGGAAATATTCATTTTGTTGCTAAGAAAATCAACTATATACATGTATATATATGCAGTTTTACAGCTTGAGAATGATATTGCCGAAAAGAAAAGTAACCTGTCACTGAACGTCTTTTCTTTTGTCTTTGGATTCAATAGCACAATGAAAAATAATAGAGCATGTTTTTAACTGGACACTAGTGAGTAACTAGTGTAATGTGTCTAGTCCTATCTTCGGTGCAGAATGAATTCTATCAGTCAAGCTTGCAATGTGGCCACCACCATGCCAGTAGGTGGCTCGCCATTACGGTGCACTGTGAAATTGTTGGTATTAGCTCAGTGGTAACGTCTCTGACTGCAGTACTCACTGCAGTGACGCGGGTTCGAACCTCAGAAGGGACATGAGTTCCTTTAAGGAGGTTGCAGATACGCCTTGCCAACTGACTGACTGATGAGTGCCAACTAGCACGAAACCTAGGTCTAGGTCGAAGGCTTCCTGTGGCCGATTGCCTCTAACCATCTAATATCAACAATAGAGAATGTTTACAGGATTTCATCATGAGCTGACATTAGTTAGAGAACCATTGGAAAACCACTTGGGAGTACCGGACAGCTGTTTCGTCCTAGTTTTGGACTCTTCAGCAGTACGCACCCGCCGCGAAAGTTCAAACCCAGGACCTTCTGGTTACAAGGCGAGCTAACTCGTAGACCATTAAGCCACTGGGACCGAATCCAATGAATTATAACTTCTACCAATTCACGACATAGCGCGACCCCTAGCCAATGTCTTCGGCGAGTATTTGTCCTCACACCCGACCTGCTGCACCCTACTGGTCACGACTTCTCACTAGAACTCCAGGTAGCTACCTACGTGAACAGGGCAAGTCGTTAGTGATCATCTCATCGATAACTAAGTGTTGGTTTGCAGGGATTTGATTGGTTACAGGATTTCATCATGAGCTGACACTGGTTAGAAAACCATTGGGAAACCTGGGAGTACTGGACAGCTGTCTTGTCCTAGTTTGGGAGTCCCAATGGTTCTCTAACCGAGGTCAGCTCATAATGAAATCCTGTAACCAATCGATCAAATCCCTACAAACAAACACTTAAATAGAGAATGTTACTGATATGCTGTCATACTGTCAAATGAACACACAAGTAAAATTAAGATTTTTTTTTTAAAAACACAAATAATCATCAATAATGTACATTTATTAGAAATCACACACACGCGTAATGTATATATAAAGTTATTGAAAGAAATATAATAATAATAAGATGGAGAGAATAAGAAAATCATTTTCGATAAAATTTCAACCACCAATTGTGTATACTATCACTGGTTGTACACAATACTTCTAAACCTCTTTGATCTTCATTAGTTAAACCAAAAAACATACTAGGCAAGCGTTTGACATCTCGTTCACGTTTTATAGCAGCTGAATAAGTGGATATACAATTTAAAATGGTTAAATCACTTCGGCCTAATAGCGCCATATCTTCTTCAGGCAGGGAATCAGTTTTCCAGACAACTTTTTCTACCTATTGATTGATTGTTGGTGTTGTCGTTTTGAATTCAAATTGTTAAAAGATAAGAAGAAGAAAGTGTTAATCATGTGGGTATTTAAATTACTGATAGAATAATACAATTATTATTACGAATAAACAATAATTATAATCATTACTATTCCCTTGGGTACCGAGTGAAACATAGGGCTTCAACAACACATCTCCACTTTGTTCTATTCTCTGCCATCCTATTCAGCTTGGTCCAAGATTGCCCAAAATCTCTCATCTCCTCCTCGCTACACAATCTCTTCCATGTCAACCTCACACTGACCACCCACTCTTCGCTTTCCATTGGGATTCCACTCGAGAACCTGATGCGCGATGTCATTCGACGGCCTCCTCAATGTATGCCTGATCCATATCCATTTTCTCCAGCATATTTGTTGAGCAATCAGGTCTTGGTTGATTTGTTCCCAGACAGAGTTTCTTGTTGCTAATTCTTTCTGGCCGGCCGGCCGGTCATTCGATCTTCAGTATGCAGTCAGCGAGCGGGGGAGGCAGCTGTTGATAATCCTTTTCGCCTCACGCTGTGCAAGTTTGTAACCCGCATAGAAAAAATGACTGACTCGACATTGGTGTTCAAAACCCGAATCTTGTTGTTGACGCTGGCTGAGTGCAGTGCAGAAGATTCCTAAACTGATTTCAGATTGATGAAGGCGTATCTCGCCTTTCCGATTCTGACTAGCTGGCATTGACATATTCATCCTTTCCGACTGCTTGTGGTTGAAATCATGCTTCCTAGATAAGTGAAGGAAGTAACCTCTGCTAAATCTCTCCTGCTGATGTTGATTGGTGCTGGTTGTTGTTGTTGTTGCGGTTCGTTGGTTATCTTCATCACCTCCGTCTTCTCCATGTTCACCTGCCTGCCGGCCTCTTCAACCAGCTTGTTGGTTTTCGCCTTACTGCAAGTTTCCGAGTTCGTGACACTAGACACATATCATTTGCGAAATACAGATCTTCTAGAGTCTTGCAGGGCTAGTCCCCAAACAGTCCCTCATCTACTTAGACGATATCATCGTGTTCGGCCAGTCTCTCGAAGAACACAATGATATCGTTTAAGTAGATGAGGCACTGTTTGGGGACTAGCCCTGCAAGTACTGTTTGCATGAGCCGTTGAAACGTAGCAGGCCAAATGGCATGGTTTCGAATTCGTATAGCCCCGTAGGCACAACAAACGCAGTTTTGGGGCGGTCTTCCGGGCGAATTTCAACTTGCCAATAGCCAATACTAGATCTAATGTGGAAAACCTCAAAATGTAAATTCCTGCAGAAATCTGTTATTTTCCTTGGACATGAGATTACTCCACAAGGAGTGCATACAGATAGCAGCAAAACCCAAGCAGTTGTCAACTGGCCGACCCCTAAATTGACAGCTGACGTACGCAGTTTCATGGGGCTTGCCTCTTTCGTCCAAAATGTCGCCAGTATAGCAGCCCCTCTCCATCGCTTGACAGAAAAAGGACGAAAATTCGTTTGGACAAATGAGTGCCAGGTAGCCTTTGATACGCTTAAAAAATGTCTAACTTGTCCCCCTGTTCTATCTTTTCAAGACACATCGGCTGACAGCGGTCCCTTTATTCTGGATACTGACGCCAGTGCGCATGCAATAGGAGCCGTCCTTTCGCAGACAACCTCTGACGGACAAACACGAGTGATAGCATATGCTAGTCGAATGCTGGACAAAAGAGAGACGCGGTATTCTACGACGCGCCGTGAGATGTTAGCCCTCGTATACTTTCTCGCCTACTTTCGCCACTACTTATTGGGGCGCAAATTTCGAGTCCGGACTGACCACAAGGCGTTACAGTGGCTACAAAATTTTCGTGATGCCGAGGGCCAACTTGCCCGCTGGCAGGAACGTGTACAGGAGTTTGACTTCACTTGTGAATATCGGCCCGGAAAACGACATGGTAACGCCGACGCTCTCTCTCGCCTGCCAGATTGCGAAAACACATTGAATGTGTTACTGGGTGCTGCAGCTGACACCGACTGGGCCTCCCTGCAAGCGGCGGACACAGCAATACAGCCCATTTATTTACGTCAACAGCATGGGAACGATAAACCGACGTCTAAAGAACTACGGGACTTACCAGCAGCTACGCGGTGCATCTGCGATAAATGGGGTCTACTACGACTTATAGATGATGTTCTTTACATAGTGGAACCAAATGCCAACCCCCGACTCCTCGTCCCAACCGTTAAAGTACCCGAGCTTATTAGTCAAGTACATCATCAACTGGGACACGCTGGCCAACAGAAAACTGAACACGCCATCCGTCAACGCTTCTGGTGGCCACTTATTCACCACGATGTTACGGAGTTTTGTCGCAATTGCGCTATATGTGCGCAGATCAAACAGCCCAAGCCAACTCCCCGAGCGCCCTTAGTGCCTATGTTGACTGAAGCCCCTAACTATCGAGTTGGCGTAGATATCATTGGGCCAGTACCAGCATCGAGACGCGGTAATCGTTATATACCTGTCATGGTTGATTATTTCACCAAGCGGTCCCTCTGCAGCAACAAGCTGCCCCAATGATCGGGAGCGCTTTCATCGACAATTGGGTGTCCCGTTTTGTTGTCCCCCCTTATCTGCACTCTGATCAAGGCGCTGCTTTCGAGAGTCTTCTTATCACTCACATCTGCAATGCGTTCGGTATTCGGAAGACCCATACTGCACCTGATCATCCACAAGGGAATGGACTGGTCGAACGCATCAACAGGACCATCAAGCATCTTCTCTGTGCCTTTTTGCACAATGCACCAGAGAATACCTGGGACGATGTCCTGCCCCAGTGCTTGCTTGCATACCGCTCCTCCGTGCATTCATCGACAGGATTTTCTCCGGCTCTGCTCCTGTTTGGTCGTGAACTTCGCCTTCCTGTCGAGATCCGGACACCGTTGCTACCATATGAGAAGATCGACTGTATTCCTTACGTCCGCAACCTTCGTCACCACCTCGACATAGCCTACAACCTGGCACGTCGGCATCTTCAGTCTTCTTCACAACATCAGAAAAGCAATTATGATCGGTTTGCCCACGGACCAACTTATTCCCCGGGTGACTACGTCTGGCTGCATCGTCCGTCAGTCCCCGCCGGTTCATGCCCCAAATTCTACTCCCCCTGGCAAGGTCCATATGAAATTGTACAGCACCGACCTCCGACTACATATGTCCTGCGGAACTTACGACGCCCTCAAGAAAATCTCATCTCAGCGCATTACAACCAGCTGAAACCACACTATCCAGCGGCTGTCAAAGACCCGCCGACATCTTCGCAACCGCCGCCGGCTACGACCTACTTCGAGGTGCCCACCGATGGAGGTAATGCATATCCGATACCGCCGCCAGGCACTGAGGACAGTGTCTCCAGAGGGGAGGGAGCGATGTAATGCTATAAAAACTAGCATGATGCCACTAAATGAGTTTTCTATTTTCTCTTTTTCAGAAAGGAACGCGGGCGTGGCCATGCTAGAGCAAGAAGAAGACCGTATGTCAAACCTTGTTATAAAGGACGATAATTAGCTTGTACCCGGGTAATTCGAACCCTGCGTGCTGGAAATAAAGACCTTCCTCTCGCATTTTCGTCTTCTTCCTTCGCTGGTGGTGCCTGTTGCTTTTGAGTGTTACAATATATATATATATATAAAGCAAGTTACTGCGTCATGTGAATACAATGACATAATTATAAGCAATGAATTGTTCTCGAAATGTCATCATGTTATTCATACTATATGTGTCATATCAAATCAAATTATCTACTCTCACATTAAATGAGTATGAGTTGAAGAATTACTGAAAACTAAGTAATATTCATGAGAACATATTCACAATCCTATTAGTGAAAATAAAAGTTTTACGAATGCATAGATCATTGAAGTATGATTAAGGAGGTGGTAACACCAACAGTTTTGACGACACAATAAGAAGACGTAGTTTATCTGAAACGTGTAATGTATTTGCGCAACACACTTCGGACATTCTGATCACACACGTACTTGTCATACACAGTTATATAGAAGGCAAGAAAGCATAAATTACTACAACACAGATCAGATTGTGTACAGATCAAGGTCACAAATAATGGGTAGGGAGATGACGCAAAGGTGTGGGTAAGAAAGAAAGGATGAAAAAAACAAAGGGGTTGAAAATATTATGAAATAAATTCAACATTGGTTCCGAGTTGGATTACGAAGGCAGGTTCAAAGTAATAACAAAGAACTTTGGGAAATATAAGACAGATTTAAGTCCCTTTATGGCCAAGACTTCAAAGAATTTAAGTATGTGACTCAACCTTGTTTTATATATGGGTTTAAAGGCATTATTGAAATCAACCTTATGACCCGTCTCTATAATGTGCTACGCTACAGATGATGTTGGACATTTATTTCCGGGATCAGTTGTATCCGGCGATTTTATTTGTTGTTGAGTTAAAGGCCCACTATTAACCCTGCTTAGAGCCTTCATTGTTCTACATAATATGACATAGACTTTCTTGAGAAGCCCAGGGAAGAATGTAGGCGAACAATAAAAAAGAATAGGCAGAATGCATGAATTAATTCATTTCAAGAGAAGCAGTTGAGTTATTCCAAGAAGTTTCAACTTCTTTAAGTAATACGTCGAACGAAAAACTGTTCTTAGAAATCAACAAGATATAAGACGACCAACAGAGATTCGAAGATAAACTAATGCCGAGATAGGAGACATTCGATTTACTCGCTGTCACAGTGCCGTCGATATTACAGGAATCATAGGACTGAATCAGTCAGGCCACGCAAGTCTTGTTCGTGTCTGCAACTAAAATCAACAATATGACATTTAGACGGATTTAGTTCAAGATCATTTCAGTGAGACCATTGGATAACTTCAGATAAGAATCTATTCATAACAGTACCATCCAATGCAGGTACTACTGGGGCAGAGATTGTTAGATCATCGGTATATTTAATAAAAATTAGCCTTAGAAGAATATGGTAGGTCATACAAAAAGAAAGAGAAAAGAAATGAAGAAAGCACAGCACCTTTAGGTACACCAGCTTCCTTCAGCAACGAAGTGGAGCGCTTCCCGCTAAAGACAGTAGGTTATTTCCTATCTGAAAAATTGGAAGACAGCCACCTTGTTACCCAGAGACTCAGTGCGTCCTGCAATCACTTTGTTTACTAACAGTGCCCTAGGAATAAAGTCAAAAGCAGAAGTGTAGTCTAAAGGGAAGATTCAAGCAAACTTTGCGCCTTTATCACTTAAACTCGAAACAATATTGTGATGGAGTACAATAGCAGCATCTAAAGTACTTCAACTACTGCATTTATAGGCAAACTACTGTGGGTCACTGGAAGATTTTAAAGAAGCTGCTTCAAGAACAAGTATAAAAGAAGTTTCTCCATAGTTTTCACAAATGGTGACGTGATGGTGATTGGCTCAAACATTAAACCTAATCGAAAAGATGATTTTGCTGCAGGCACAACCTTTATTTCTTTCCAAGCAGCAGATATCGTATTCCTGTGAAAAGAGGCATTAAAGATTTGTGTAAGAGAATAACCACTAAGTCATAATTAATTCATAACATGTGACTAATGAGTACAGTAGATTTATTAATAAGGCATCTTTCAATATTCATGTATAATCCCCATCCAGGCATTAATGAAAACAAAACACGTAGATCAGCGAAGAGTCTCTTTTCGGTGACAGCGAATTCATTTTCTTAGCTGTACAATCGCAAATATATATATGTGTTATTTTGTATGTATGTGTACAATAAGTTTATCAAACAAAAATACAATTGGTTATAGTTATTTAAACTAAACAGGTGAAGATTGGTAATTGGAGTTACGTAATACAAAATCAGTCAAGAAAATTAGGTGTTAGTGAAATTAGGGTAGTAACAAAGGTGATGAGTTATCACAAAAAGTTGTTAAAAAGGAGTTACGTAATAATATGAATAGTTTGATGATTGAGTTGTACTCAGGATACACACAGGAACAAAGTAGATAATACGAAATTACGCAAGAGTTCTAAATGAATACAAGAATTATAAGCAATTAAAGAACAGGCAAAGAAACAAAATTACGTCATCAAAAAAATCAAATCAAAAAAGTTGTTACCAAGACAGTAGAAGTGGTTGAGTAATCCTCTTTTGTATGCACAGCTCCGGTTTTTCTATGTGAATGGCCAGAGCTTCAGCGATACAAAGAAGGCGAAACCTTATCGCCTTTGATAGGTTGTTCTTGACTCTGTAGATTACTTTGAAGGAGGCATTTGTTGAAATGGAATGATCAGTGTTAACCAGGTGTTCAATTATCGCACTCCTTATTGCACCACTATTGCCTTTTCGCAACCATGCTGGATAGTGTTCTTGAATCCTCTTGGACAGGGTGCGCGTCGAACGACCGATGTACCTGGCTCCACAGCAGCAGGTGAACTGATATATGCACATACTAGTGGTCAGATGGGGGATCTTGTCCTTGAGGCTTCTGCAGATCAGTGGGCGACTGGAGAACACTATTCTTAGCGTTGCTGCAAAGAATGTTCTTCTCAGAGATGATGTGATCCTTTGTTCACCTTTGTTACTACCCTAATTTCACTAATATCTAATTTTCTTGACTGATTTTGTATTACGTAACTCCAATTACCAATCTTCACCTGTTTAGTTTAAATAACTATAACCAATTGTATTTTTGTTTGACAAACTTATTGTACACATACATACAAAATAACACATATATATTTGCGATTGTACAGCTAAGAAAATGAATTCGCTGTCACCGAAAAGAGACTCTTCGCTGATCTACGTGTTTTGTTTTCATCTTTCAATATCTCAAAGCAAACAAATACTACCCTGCAAAACGTAAATGACTGTTTACAGTGTATAAATCAAAGAAACAACATCACATCAGACCTTAAATCGTCATCTGAAGTCTGAAGAGCTGAAAATCGATTGGAAAATAAATCACTTAAACTTACTGTTGTATTCATTAGATGTTGACGAATTATTGACAGCATAGGATTATTATCAGTGGCTATATATACACTTCGGGCTTTTATTAAACCAACTGCATAGAGTATTGTTTGAAGAATTATTTCTTTCGATGGTGTACACATACTATCAGTAACTTTATACGGTGGAAATTCATTCATATCACCATGACATTGACCACTTGAAAATAAGGCTTTAGGAGTATGCTTTAAATATGAACAAGCATTCAACTGAAATAATCAAATAACGGTAAGACAAAAAAAGAAAGATCTTAATAGTTTGAAACGAAATAAAATAAAAAGCCAAATTTCAGCTGTATTCTGGACACCATCTTTACACATAGTACAGAATTCCTCAGCATACTTTATTGTTTTTAATAACTTCATCATCAGGTTCTACAGTTATATTATATAATAGTGAGTCAATTAGTGCTATTTGGATGGAGGATTTCACCATGAGCTGACATCAGTTAGAGAACCACTGGAAAACCAACTGGGAGTACTGGGCAGCTGTTTCGTCGGTCTAGTTTGGGACTCTTCATCAGTACGCACCCACCGGGGTTCGAATCCTGGGCCTTCTGGTTACAAGGCGAGCTAGCTCGTAGAACATTGAGCCACTGGGACCCGATCCAATGGGCCATGAGTTCTAATTCAGGCAGTGAACTGGCGTTCTAGTGGGAAGCCGTGACCAGTAGGGTACAGCAGGTTGAAGATGAGGCAGTAACTCATCGAAGAAGACATTGCGAAGTGGTCGCGCTATGTCATGAACTGGCAGAAGTTAGAATTCATGGACCATTGGATCGAGTCACAATGGTTTGATAGTCTACGAGCTCGCTAGCCTTTCAACCAGAAGGTCCTGAGTTCGAACCCCAGTGAGTGTGTACTGATGAGGACGAAACAGCTGTCCAGTACTCCCTGAAGTTTTTCAATGGTTCTCTAATTGATGTCAGCTCATGTTGAAATTCTCCATCCAATCAAACAAAATCCCTACAAAACCAATACTTGAAAATTAGTATTATTAACAACATTAATGTTGTTTAAATAACATCGAGTCAATAATAATAACATCAATGGATTACAGTGCGATAGCATCAACATAACACTACACACTGAATATCAGAGAAATTAGGATACATAATAATACGAATTCATGAATTTATAGTCTCTACTGAAGGCTGGACAGGGCAGTAGTAGTGACTGGACTTGCTTCTTTTGCACACAAAGCACTGACAGTTTCAGGCGAATCACGATAGCCTCTGTTGTTTGGAGCATGCGGTACCCCGATGTTTTTGGCAATTTATTTGGTACCCGGTAGATGATAGAGAAGGATTCTTCAATGCTAGCTAGCTTTGTGGCCGGTTTGGACCAGGTGGTCTAATATCGAACTGTTGATGGTTTTTACTACACCTTTACTTAGCCATAGTGGGAGATGTTCTCGAGCACGAAAAATCAAGTTCCTAGAGCAACGGCCAATATAACTCTCTCCACAAGCGCAGTTGAATTGGTAGATACAATTTGAAGTGGCTAGTCTATGTACTTCATCTTTCAATCGAGGAATCACCATAGGTCGTGTATAATATTTGATGTTTGAGGAACACAGGGCTTCAAAAGAACATCTCCATATTATCATGTTCTCTGAAGTCCTCTTTAGCTGACCAATCTCACCTTCTTCATGTCACCTTCAGAAGCCCAATTCGTCTTTTCCTATTCAGAATCTACTCGAGGGCCTAGTAAATGATGTTACTAAACGGTCTTCTCAGTGTGTCCAATTCATCTCTATTTTCTCCTAAATATTTGTTGAGCAATAAGTTCTTGGTTGGTTCTTTGTTGCTGATACTTTCTGATCGACCACCTGACCTTTAAAATGGATAGAAGGCAGTTGTATCATAAAAGTCTGCAGCACGCAGTTGGAAACGCTTCTCTTGACGCGCCAAACTTCTGAACCAAACAGAATCAATAACTACTTGACATTAGTAATGAAAACTCGGATTCTGTTGTTTATGCTGAGTACAGTAGATAGATAAGCAAACTGATTTCAGATAAATGAAAGTTTGTCTGATCCTGCCTTTGACATTCTAACCTGTGTTGCCTATACTGGCCTAGACAAGTGAAAGAAGTGACCTCCTCCAGATGTTTCCTGTCGATGGTGACCTGTTGACTTGTTGTTGTTGTTGGTTGTCAGGTATCTTCATCACCTCAATCTTCTCTGTGTCCACTTGAAGTACTGTCTTCATCGCCCCCAGCCTCTTCTGTCTACTTGTTGATTTTTGAGTTTCTGTAATATTAAACATAAATCATCCGCGAGATTCAGATCTTCTGGAGTCTTCTAATTCGTTCAACGTGTTCCTGTCTTCTTGCTCCCCACCGTTTGTTGCATTATCTAGTAGTAGTAGTAGTCGATAGTATATCGCGTAACGCAATGCCTATTCGATCTGAATCAAGATCCGATCGCTTATGGTATCTCTTTTCCTTTAAGATGTCCCCAGAAGTAGATTGAAAACTGATAAAGAAAAATGTGCATCAGTAAGTGTTGTGATCCGATGAATGTAATTGGATGATCACAACAACAAAAAATGGACATAAATTTAGCTAATCTAGTGATTTATGCAGATAGGATGAAAAAAATGACTAGTTAATCTACACCATAAAGAAAAACTAAAAGAAAAGGGATAAAAGTTTCTATTTTATATTTATACACGAAAAAAAACTATAATTTCCCAGAATAAAACGATAAATATACATATACTACTTTACATTTAACAAGTAGTTACTTCAAAATTGATTAAAGAAAACTATGATATGTTAATAGTTGAACCAATATAAATGCTTCTGAATATTAACGAAATATTCCCATATTCAGTTTTAAAAAAAGGACGTTAACAGCGAAGAAAATTTTCTTTTCGACGATTCATTTTCATAAGCTGGTGTACAATTGTAATCGCGTTTGGATTCGACCACTTCCAACTCTTTTCAAATCTAATGCGATGTCAGTTAACAAACATGTCCTAGCCATCTAAATCGATTCACCTTCACAGCCTCGTCGATTAACTTATCCTTCTGAAGGAACAAATACCCTACGCCTCATCTCAATACTACTCACCATAATATACCATTAATAAGATAATAAGATAACGTACACTAATCATTATTTATACCACTGAAAATACAATCGACATAGACTTACAAAATCTATTCCATTCCGTAAATGAACACCAACTATTGGTTTGATTAATGATTGATCAATATATTGATTAATAAGTGTATTAATACGATCACTCCATTCTAGATAACGATGATATAATCGATTTTTAGGATTCACGGGAAATGCTGAAATTGGTCCAACAAATGCAAGAACTGGATACATTTCTTTTGGAAATCTTAATATTCAGAAGAAAAAATCAATAAAAAAGGAGAAGATTTATGTGTTTTTTTAATGTCAACTTACAAATTGTCCCATTGTTCTTTTGAACTTTCTACACTTAAAGGAGAGTAGAATGTGGAACCAGTGAAGTTGACATTAAATCTATCCCAAAATGCTTTGAATGGATTACCATTTTTTGCATTACAATCGTTAACTAAAGGACCAGATCTAGGCTGCCAACAAATTACTTATAGTTTATTTTAGAGAAAAAAAGAAAAACATCTGTAAAAGAGAATTACAAGATACCTTTACGTCTATCTGTTGGCCATACTACAGGAGCCAAATTGATCATAAAATCTTCTTGTGAAATGACTTGATGAACTGATGAAAGTTTGGTAATATTGAATAACTCTCCAAAAGGTATGAATTCCTAAAAATTATCAAATGAACACTACACACACACACACTTACTGTACGAAATGATGACATCATAATCCATGGTGGTAAAACAAGTGTACGATTCACTTTGATAGCAAATGCAATCATGCCTAGAAATTGTTCTATTTGATTGCCTAGACGACCTATAGCGCATGATTGATGAACACATTGAACAACACATCGAGAGATGCAAACATACCCATACATGGACAGTATGTTATATAAGCAATACTGAACGGTATTACATAATGGCATATAATGACAATGCATAAAGGGAGAGCCACAAAGATACTATCGATTTTCATCCTCTAAAAAAGGTTTTAGAAAAAAGAAAGTAGAAGCAAAATATCACATGGAATTGTATGTAAAAACAATCTAGACAGCGGTGCTCATAATATAGAGAAGAAAATAAATGCACAGGAAATCTAAATGCTGACGCTGCTAACTGAGGTACTTCAAAAATGATTTCTTTTTTATGGTCTCGAAGCCTGGTACACAAACGAAAATGCAATTAACAAACACGCTAATATAGACCAAATATACCAACTAATAAAAAGTAAATCAGGTGACCAGAAAGTTTAAAATCCAAGTCAATAGAAAATGGTCAATACATATGTAAAGATAGTTACCAGGAGACGCAATTATATCACTCATGAAGAAATTTAAATCATTTCACTTTATGCTAAATATTGCGCTGAAGATGTTGTCCAGAAGGACGATGGAAGCTCCGCAACCAAACCAACCAGCTCAGAGAACACTATTAATTGCTAATACACACATTTTTCACAAGTCTAAAACACTAGCTAATGGTCAAAGTAAAAGAAACAACTTGTAACAGCTGGCAAATACTTTAACCTGCTGGATAGAATAAGCGAAACTATCTAGGCTGTATAGAATGTACCACTAAGAACTCAGTGTTACAGTCATCTGGTAATGATCTATTCAGGTTACTATTATTATTCCCTTGGGTTCCGAGTGGAACATACGGTTTCAATAACACAACTCCACTTTCTTCATTTTTCTGCCCTCCTCTTCAGCTCAGCCCACGATTGACCATAATCTCTCATCTCCTCCTCCTCCCCAACACACGATATCCTCCATGTCACTTTGGCACTGACTACCCACTCATCGCTTCCCATGTGGATTCCACTCGACAGTATTCAGTGATTAGCTGGGAAATGGTGAAATCAAAAACAATTGTTCTCAATTTTTGAAGCAAAGGAGTAGCAGACTCTTAAGGAACTATTGAAAAAAAAGATTTACAGATGGACAAGGGAAATGTAAATTGATATAGGGTCAAAGACTTAACAATACATCCATTTCTTGATAGTGAGAACCCCGGTTGGTGCATACTGCTGAAGAGTTCCAAACTAGGTTGGCGAAACAGCTGTTCCAATGGTTCTCTAACCGATGTCAGCTCATGATGAAATCCTCCAACCAATCAAACAAAATCCCTACAAAGCCAATACTTGAAAATTGATCTGATGCTTACCAGCGACTGGCTCTATTCAGGCAGTTACCTGGAGTTCTAGTCGGAAGCCATGACCAGTTAGGTGCAGCAGGTTGAAGGTGAAGCAGTAAATCATCGAAGAAGATATTGCGAAGTGATTGCGCTATTTCATGAATTGGCAGAAGTTAGAATTCATGGGCTGGACATTGGATCGGGTGGATCCCAGTGGCTTAACTGTCTACGAGCTAGCTCGCCTTGTAACCAGAAGGTCCTGGGTTCGAACCCTGGTGGTGGATGCGTAGTGCTGAAGAGTCCCGAACTAGGACGAAACATCTGTCCAGTACTTCCAGGTTTTCCAATGGTTCTCTAACCGATATCAGCTCATGATGAAATCTTGCAACCAGTCAAACTAAATCCCTACAAAAGCCAATACTTGAAAAAGTTATACGAATATCTTGTATATACTGTCGACAGCTAATACCCGTTTGTTGGTGCTCGCTGCTTATATAGTCTTTTGGATTTTATCAATGTTGGTTCTATTTCAAACGCCAAGATAATGACTAGACAGTGGACAAATAATGAATTCTTAGCTCATTACTCTAGTAGTCCTCCTTGTGAGTAGATTGTTTGTATGAGTTCATAACTATATTTTCACTAGTCACTATTTTTTTCTTAATGTCAGTTTGTTTGACTAACATTTATGATAGTTAATGAAACCCCTAAAAACCAACACATAAGAATCAATCTGATGCTCACTAGCGACTAGCTCGATACAAGAAGTTACCTGGAGTTCTAGTGAGAAGTCGTGACTAGCAGGGTCCACCAAGTTAGGTAAGAGAACAGTTACTCACCGTGGATATTGGGTGGCGTTTGCGTTATGTATCGCGAGATGGCCGAAGTTGGTATTCATGGGCCAATGAGTCAGGTCCCAGTGACTCACTTTATAACCGGATGGTCCTGGGTTCGAATCCCAGTGGGTGCGTGCGCCCTACTGAAGGGTCCCAAACTGGGACAAAACAGCTCTCCAATAGTCCCTAGTTTTCTAATGGTTCTCTAAACGACGTCTGTTCGTGATCAAACCTGTAACCGATTAAATCCCTAGGAAACAAAACTTGTAAACTCTGGATTTCATTATGCATCGGTACTTATGACTATCGAGTTAAACATGTTCAGTACAGGTGGTTGATTCCCACTATTGAAACACCATTTTAGTAGTATCACAAAGCAAGGGTTAAATGTACAATACGGACGTCAAATTAACTGGTACAGTAGTGAAACTCTTTCAGCTGGAGCGACTGAAATGTTTGCTCAGCAAACCAACAATTGCTTATTTTAACATACATCTTACCGTAAGTATAGTGGGGTTGGTAAGACACTGACAATGGCCATACTTAGACTTTTTTTCAATCGGTGACGTCACACAATTTCGAATTGGTCCAAATAACAGCGTGCAGTTCCATTGCGAATCATCATATCTTTGGTTCAAACTTTGCATAACTTTTATACGTTTAACTACAAAGTTATCGTAAATCTTAATAAATTTACGATGTTTGATACATATATACTCCATGAGAGGAATCTAGGTTTTCTAACCTTATTTCTCGAGGTGAGAGGAATTAGTGATTGAAGATACAAAACCATATGCTTCAAAATCAGTTGTTATTCAGGTTTATTTACCTTTTTATCTTTCTGTAAAGAGTAAACAGCTCATCAATCCACACTAATTGACTCTCAGACAGTTACGAATAATGGTAAGCTGAACTGGCGCTATTTTATGATATTCTCTTAAGTGGGAAAAATATTTACAAGAAATAACTTTCCGCCTTGCTGAGGCGTTTGTAATCTTTAATTACACCGTATTGGCAGAAGAGGATCTTAATTATTTCATTTCTCTAAGAACTGACCATTTGCAGCCTACGTGTCATTAATAAGCCTTAATCAACCTTTACCTTTCATTTCAAGACAATGTGATGTTCAAGCCACCGGTTATGTTGGTAAGTTTGAACAAAGTACGAAGACAATGCCGAGAAAATACATTGCACTGATCAAGGCACTCACTCTACTCGTACTCATGTAGCCAGATGAGAGCCTACGGAGAGTTGTCATCTGAACTGATGACAACTAGTGGTGTCCGTAAGGGATGCCCACTATCCCTATTTCTGTTTAACTTCATCATAAATGTACTAATGGACTTAACCCTAACTAACTTCAGAGATTCAGGGATTGACTTGTTACCGCCAAGGAATAATCTCATTGACTAAGAAAATGCAGATGATACAATCCTTCTAGGTGAAGACGCTGACAAAATACAGAGTCTTCTGAACACCTTGAGCTGCAATCTGCAGGTGTTTGGCATGCGATTCGCTCCCGCCAAATGTAAGACGATGCTACAGGACTGGAGTGGAATACATTGACTCCTAGCTTAGAAATAGGGAGTGAAGTGGTACAGCGTGTTGACCACCCCACTTATTTGGCAAGTTGCATCAGCCAACGCCAGAGGGCTTATCGCTGATGAAATCTCAGCACAGATACAGAAGGCCAGTCTGGCATATGCCCGTTTACGCCGTCTCTGGCGTAGACGTGATATCCGGCTGGCTGTTGACCAAAGGGCGTGTGTACTTCTCGGCATTTTGTGCTGTCTTCCTTTATGGCTGTGAGCGAGACAAGACCATTGAAAGTGGAAGATATGAAAAGGCCAGATAGCTGTCTTTGGTCATAAGTGCCTGCGTTCTATCTTCCGTGTGAACTGGTATAATAAGGTGAGTAATATTGAGGTTAGCCATCAGTTGAGTGCTAGGCAAGGAGGGGAAATCAATCGACGAGGCTGTGAAACTACATCGACTGAGATGGTTAGGACATGTGTTACGTATGCCTAGTCATCGCCTTCCTCGACGGGCAATGTTAGCTGGAAAAGAGACAGTGGCGGTCAAACCAAAACATGGCTTCATTAGTCAATGAAATCCACAACAGTTAGTTTTAGCCAGCCAGTTAGGGAGGTGTAGACTTCCTGACTGGTTGGGGTCCTCGGGACGGTAAACACCAATGGCTCGAGACAATCAGTGATATGGCTCAAAATCGTTCTCAATGGCTGGCGCAGGTGCATCTACTCCTTGTGACTTATAATTTCCAATAAAACTATATTGTTTTTCAAGATTACTATTCTTTTTGCCTCATATCTCTCTTTACTGTCTCTATTTTGAGTTTCTATTTACTTTCTTCTTCTCTGGCTTTGTGCTGAGTGAAGTGTGGCGACTCGAACTGCTGCACATCGGTGAAAAATTCTATGTTGAAACCAGTCAGTTAGTCAAAGTACGAAGACATTCACAGGATGAATAGTAAGATGCACAGTTTATATTCTGGCTTACCTCTTAAATTGACAACCCAATTTATTTATCCACCAAAATATATGATTGATGATGTCAATCTTTCACCATACAAAAATGCCTATGATGAATACGATTTAATCGGGAACATTTCACGAGAAATGATATCTACCTTGAATTTTTCCATGATTTACAACTACCGTCTAACCCAAAGAGTTCAGTTCCTAGGGCTATCATTATACTGCCTCATGGAGATATATACTTGAACTTTCACAAAGTTTTCTAATGATTCCAGAAAACATTCCTACGGTATCCTTCCCATTTTTCTTACAAGTTAGTGTTTCCCGGTGCCTCGCGTTATTTCATACAGAGAAATCAATAAACACTCAATAATCCTCTTCATATTTAACCGTTGTTGTCCTTAGACAATTTCAAGTCTTTACTCTTTAAAATAATTGTCAGCACCTTTAGCTTGACTTCTTTTCATCTTTCTTTGGAAGTGATGCAAAACATATTCAAGAAATGGCTTCCATGTAACTCTGCAAATGACGGTGTACGTCTTATTATAACCTTCAAGCAGTTATAGGTTGATACCACTTCAAAGATACACTTATGGGTTATCAGAAGTTAAAAAAGCATTGACTTCAATTCTTGTTTTCTTTCCTTACCGATTTCTATCTCTAATACTGTTGAATACAGTTACCCTGAATGATCTAAAAATATGACTCATCGACTTTCAGCTGAGGTATTTTAATTCCGAACTTCAGTCTGAAAAATCAGGTAGTATCATAAACTGTTGCATATTAAATATGGCACTGCATGGGTGAATTATTGTACTACAAGACGTTAATCAAAGTGGGGAAAATAATGCACTCGACTTGACTTTCAGCAAGTGTACTACAGACTGGAAATACCCTCTTACCTACATACAGCTAAGCTACAGGATATCAGGTAACTCATATGGTCCATAGATTAAAACAATTAACTGCACCTCGTAAATGATTTACACTTTATTTTATTTTTACATTAACAATGTTGGGAATGCATTTAACGAAAGTAAACAAAAATACTTACAAAGAAAATAGAAAGTCTTATCCTTAACAATAGGATATTATACTTGTAAAATTTTGGTTATTAAAATATAATTGCTGATAAATGTTGATGTTTTAATGCAGACTCCCATAATTCTCACTTTTTCTTCATTATATCTGCTGAGTCACGACATATATGACGGGATAACTTGATTCGTTACCTAAAGTTGTGAAATTAATCTTGGTTAATTGATTCAAAATAAACAACTACACAATGCTAAAGATAATCAACACTACTTAATCCCTTATATATTTAGATTGTCTGTCTACAAAAGGGGTAAGCTGTTTAACCTAAGGTGAACTGTAGTAGCTCCCTTGCTCAATCGCTTTACAACTGTGAATACTTTTTAAACACTAGAACTGTAGGGGGCAGTTAGTGGATTTAATAAGAATTTCATTATAAAGTCAGCATATGATACTTCTGGGGTATTAAACCCAGGTTATGACCAGTGGGGTTCATCAAGACAGGTGTAAAGACAAATACTCACTGAATCACAAAAGTTGGACTCACGGAACGGTAAATGAATAGTAACGTAGTCGCCTAGGAACTTGAAAAGAACCCGTGCTGTCAAGTTGGAGTCGTGATGGAGTACTACTTTAAAATCGCAAACAAGGAAAAAATAGCTATCCACTGTTCCTTTGATCTAAACAGTTCATTATTATTATTACTATTTTATTCCTTTACGTTCCCAGTGGAACACAGGGCTTCACGCTAGAGGCTTAAAATTTCGGCAGCAGTATTATTTATTTTTACGGGATGGGGTTGCTAGCCTCATTCCCAACCTTCCCTCCCTATCAGTCCTATTACTAGCTTAGCGAAGTAAAGGAGTGTGTCGGCCGGGGATCGATCCCCGGGCCACCTGCGTGGTTAGCGAGCATCCTACTGCTGTGCCACCTTCACGTGTGGTCTTTGCAGATCTGTTTTTCCTTCCCTAAGTCTACTGGTGAATTATATCTGGCTGTGGAAATGGTGGAAAGGGATTGGGTAAAGGTGGAGACAAACGACATCGCAAGGATCTCCGAGACAACATCCAAGGCATCACGAAGCCCGCTATCCGCCGTCCCGCTCATTGTGGTGGTGTGAAACGCATCCCAGGCCTAATTTAGGAAAAGACTCGTGGTAACCTAAAGGTGTTTTTGGAGAATATGATTGGTGACGCTGCAACACACACGGAGAATGCCAAGAGGAAGACAATGACAACTATGGATGTTGTGTACGCTTAGAAACAGTTCTTTAGATTCAGATTCAGATTCAGATTCAGTTGATAAGGATAGAAGGCTCTTGTGGCCTGTGTTAATCCTTGCAAAATATATCTCTGCAGAGATCTAACTTCTCTTTGAAAGCGTTCACCGATGGAGCTGTTACTACTGAATCAGGTAAGGAGTTCCAGTCGTTGACCACTCTATGAGAGAATCTAAATTCTGCACGTATTTTAATCGTCCTCGGTTTGAGCACCTTTTTGCGGTGACCCCGTAAATGTATCCTAGAAGGAGAGAAAAGTTTAGAAAGGTCAGTTCCTAAATCACCCTTAAGTATACGGTAAGCCAAAATTAGGTCGCCTCTCTTCCTTCGGTATGATAACGGAAAGAGATTTAGATGCTCCATCCTCTTATCATAAGGAAGGTGTGATATACCACTAACTAGTTTCGTTCCTACTCTCTGTACTCTTTCCAGGATATATGCCTCCTTTTTGAAGCATGGACCCGCCGCTTGTACGCAGTATTCTAGATGAGGCCTAACATATGTTGCGTAGAGTATTTGGAACATGCCCTCATCTAATCGTTTGAAAGCCCTACGGAGTGCCCATAGCATTCGAAAAGCCTTAGCTGCGGCTGCATTGCAGTTTGCAGTTGTTTTCAAATCATTGCTGACAATGATTCCTAGGTCCTTCTGTTCGTTAACATCAGGTAGTTCTGTGTCCCCTAGGGAGTACGACGTATAAGACTTCTGACCTAAGTGCATTACTGCGCTTTTCCTAGAATTCATTTTCAAACTCCACAGGTTCGACCACTCCGCTAATTTATCTAGATCAGTTTGTAGGGCCGACCTGTCCTCGCTATTGTTTACAGTTTTCCATATCTTAATGTCATCTGCAAATAACAATGAAGATGAAGTAAGAATCCCTGGTAGCTCATTAACGTATAATAGGAATAGCAAGGGGCCTAATACAGTTCCCTGGGGCACTCCACTGGATACTGCTTTCCACCCTGATAGTACACCGTTAACCCTAACCTTCTGCCTTCTATCCATTAGGTAATCCCTAAACCACTCACATAGGCATTGGTCTAGTCCGAAACCTTTAAGTTTACTAAGGAGACCTAAGTGGGATACTTTGTCGAATGCCTTGCTAAGATCAATAAAAACCACGTCCAACAGAAGGTTTTTATCTCTGGCCTCGACCCAATCTTCCCTAGCTAACAGTAAGTTTGTTAAGCAGGATCGTCCTGGTCGGAATCCATGCTGTTCAACTGCCAGTAAGCCATTTGTTTCAACGTAAGCTAATAGCTGATCCCTTATAATAGTTTCCATTACCTTTGCTATAATGCATGTTAGACTTACCGGCCTGTAGTTAGATACCAATTGCCTGTCCCCCTCTTTGAATATAGGGCTTATAATGGCATCCTTCCAGTCCCTGGGTAGCTTAGCCTGGGTCAGTGACATTTGGAAAATCTCCGCGAGTGGAATATATATTATATCCGCCAAGGAAATTAATAATTTAGGGTGAAGTCCATCAGGCCCCGGTGATTTACCTGGTTTCAGTTTAGACAGTAGTTTGAGGACTTTTGTGTGCTCTACCACAATTGAGGGCATCTGAGTGGCGATGGCAGTAACCTCGCCATATCCCTGGGTGGTACTATCAGACGAGAAGACGTCACAGAAGTATTCAGAGAGGTTTTCAGCCTTTCCTTCGTCTGACTCAGCCGTTTCTCCACTAATGCTTATGAGTGACGGTATACCATTGCTAGTTTTAGTCCTACGTTTAATATACGAGAAGAGCCTTTTTGGGTAGTGAACACTATCTAGCACAAGCCGTCTCTCATATTCTATACGACTCTTGTTAATCGCATACTTACAGAGATTTCGAATTTTGCGGTAGTCTTTCTGGAAATTTTCCCTTCCTGTCATAATAAATTGGTCCCATAAGTTCTTTCGCCGTCTTAATAGCCTCCTTATTTCACTAGTAATCCAAGGTGGCTTGTGCGATAGCTTTCGAGGAGTGTACCAAGGTATAAAAGGTGAAGTGACACAATCTAGTGTATTTCTAAATCCTACCCAAGCTTCCTCGACAGTCCGACTTGTATCTACTGACCAGTCAACTGAAGTTGCTGCGTTCCGGATTCCTTGTATATCCGCTTTCCAAATGTTTGGACGAGCAGATTTTGACCTGTGTATGAGAGAATGAATCTTAAACGTAAAAGCAATGACTATGTGGTCACTGCTGCCAAGCGGTGGAAGGCACCTAATGTCACCAACGTCCTCCTTCTGGTGTGTTAATATCAAATCTAGAGTAGATGGATCATGTTCCGGGTGATACCGTGTTGGTGCATGCATATGTTGCACGAGTGCACATTCAAGCACTGTCAATGTGAACTCCCTATTGAAACAGGTATACAGACTAGTGGAGTTTAATTCCCCCCAGTTAATGTGTGGAGCATTAAAGTCGCCAACAACCAGACACCTATTTCTACTACCCCACGCCCTCAAGTGATTTAGAACGAAGTCATCAGCTTGACTAGCAGGACTTCTGTAAATAACTCCGATCGTTAAAGTGCCTTTGCTCAGATTAATAACGCAGCTTGCAGCCTCACTGGTACCGCTGTCATGAGCTTCTGACAACGTTGACCTAATCCCTATGTCATCGCGGATGTATAGAGCAACCCCACCACCTTTCCGACTACTTACTCTATCTGCTCGAATACAGATGTACCCAGGTATGAGTGGAGTTAAGTCTACACCCACTAACAACCATGTCTCAGTGATAGCAATCACATCAGGTTGTAGTCTTTCAGATAACTCTCCTAATTCGGCGAGTTTATTCCTAAGACTACAAGCGTTCGTATAGCACACCGAGACACCTACGTGTTCATCCGGCTTATGAAGAGAGGTCTCGGCAGCATCGGTTTCCGAGACCTCACCACCCGAAAACCCAATATCTTGAGGTCTTTTTCACCTTTCTCTAGTCTGGCCTTTAGTTCAGCCACGGCTTCTCTTCTTTTGATTCTATCTTCTAAAGGCCAATCAGGCCTTATTTTTAAGCTTTTATCGTTAATTTTGAACGCGTTGTTGAGGATGGTGCTTTTCTCTGTTTCATTCCCTAAAACTATCTTAAGTAGTCGTCGAGAAGTTTCCGTAGCATCAGGGTTTCGTTTTCCGATCCTGATGGCTTTTCTTACGTGAACTCCAATTGTTTTTTCGGGAAGTATTTCCCGGATTATGGAGCTAACCGCCTTCAGATCATCTGCATGTCGGGCAGCTGGATCTGTGTTCTTAGATTCCTCCAAATTCCAGATGATAACACTGTAACTGGAGTCCGTAGGTTTCTGAGTTTGGCTGGTACTAACAGCCATCGAGACCTTGTTGGTGAACTCGGTTGCTGTTTCTTTCCTTCGTTTATTTTGCTTCTTACCTGACGGCACCAACCAAGTGGAGTCAGTTTCTTCCACTTTGTTTTCGCCGCAACTAGAGGCCATTCGTGCACTAGACACGCTGCGCTTTGGGGTGGCCATTTCACAGGCTGGTGTTGCCATGCTGGCACTACTCGCCCTTTTAGATTTCCTTTGCCGTTTGCGCTTAGTCGCTACAGACATTTGAGCACTCTGTGCCTCTTTTGCCCCCTGAGCTACAGGTGGCGATACACCTTCGGTTTTAAAATTATGCCCTGAACCGCCATTTTTGGCTATGATTTCTGGTACAGGCTTCTCGACTACGTCTTTAGTCAATTTCTTGGACATCAGGAGTCCCACTGCCTCTTGGATGAGGACATCCAACGGGTTGCTGCAAAATTTGCACAGCCACGGAGATGACGGCATGCAACATCTCTTATAGGCTACTGGTGACAAACCAGTGCAAACCTTGTGAAACCATAGGCTGCAGTTGTCACACTGCATACCATCATCCACCGGAAAGTGGCAGTCCGGTCGTCCGCAATTGTTATTCGGACCCATAGCGCTAATTTGTTTCAACAACACAAATATATGTACGTGAAAACTGTGAGGTTTATACCAACCAAATACACAAATGTATATACGTGAAAAAAAAGCGTAAATACCGAACAAAACACAGACTGTGAATAATATGAACAACACTTCAACTAAATAAATCAGTTAAAGTGAACTAAAAAGCTTCTGATGTGGTTTAAACAACAAAAGCAGAATTTACTTCACAACGTAAAAATGCCACTGTCCTTTTAACTATGAATAACTACATTTTCACAATTTTGTGTTCCTATTACTTTCTTATGTATCAGTAACATAGCAAATTCGTCGTTTTTAAGTATGAAAGTCACTAAAAATACACCTGTGAAGCATTTACAAGTAGCACAAAATAGATATGTCTAAAAATCTTAGACACTGAGAATTTTCGAAATGCCTCAATGTTTAATGGGAATTCTTATGTTGTCACGTTCCAAAAGGAAAAAGAGGCGTTTAAGCTATGATTCCTTCGCAGAGAATCTAGTCTCCACAGCTATTACTGAAGATGCAGGTTCAATACTTTGTCATATTCAGAACAAATTATCTAGAAACGATGACTCAGTTTATCGTTCATATTGGCTTTGCCTGCTTCATGTACCCATGTAGAGTCCGTCTATGAATACGTAAAAGTGGCTAACACGAATAACAGTATACCCATTATATTGTTAGACAGACGCCAGACGCATACCATACAACAGGTTGTGTTGATTATTTTTGCCAATTAGTGTTTCAAAACTGTTTTATAATTGACTATAGTCACACATCTGTATCTTCTCACAAGAAGTCTATATATCTTAACTTCACAATGTACCAGCTTCACAGTATTCCTGTATACACTCTAAAAAACGATCAGGTGTCTGCTATATTTCTTCCTCTTCTATTCACTAACCTTAAAAATTTTGGAGTTAAATTTCCACCCTTTTAACTGATATAGGAATACACAGGGTAAAATTTTAGTGTTACTGAGGAGATTCCCAGCCTAATAATAAATACTTAACTTGAAGAATAAGATAACTGCTCATTAAGGTTTCCTTTAGAATTTATAGGAAAATTCGACAAGTTTCCACTCATCAATCCCGAAACAAAGCTAAAATTTTCATGTAATACATATTTATTTCAGCATTTAAAAATCATCATCAAATAACAAAAAAGCACGAACAAACCTTATTAAATCACATTTCAGTGAAATGTAGCGCAAACCTTTGAAGTCTGCGCTTTGAAAGAGGTCCGATGTTTCCGTGAATTTACGAAGCATCTGAAAAAAAGTGTGGAATGGTTATGATCGGGCTTATACGAACGGATGGCTGTCCAGTACTTTCTTAATTGATCTATTGTCTCCTGGTAAGACTTAAGTGTAGATTTTCCGATCTCGAAAAGCCGCCGTTAATAACAGTGCCCATACAGATCCCTAGGTTTGTGTGACCGCTAAATCGGTGCTATCTTCTATCAGGTCCCTTGCAAATTGTAAACAGTGTGAACACAACCACATCCGTGTATTGTCTTCAAGTCTGAACTTTTCAGGCCTGCTCACGCTTAGGAATATCTGTCTGCTCGTAATGGTGTGTTGCCAGAAATTAGGATATGCGCCGCACTCACTTCAAGAATAGTGGCAAGATAAGCCTACTAGTCTGATCAGATAACCGCTCTTCAGGACATATTCATCGCGAGGGGAATCAATGAAAATGTCCTTGTGAATTAATAATGCCAAAATCCGCCATACTTTTCATCTGAGATATCCTGAAAGATACGCCAATTAAGTCAGAAAACATGTTATTAGGAAGCGCTCTAATAAATGACTTCATTTTTTAGAATCGAAATCCAGCTGGCTCCAAGCCGTACTCAACTGGAAACTTATGATTTTCAGCATTGTTATATATTTAACAACACACTAGTGGACCCAACATTTGGTCACTCACAATCAGACAACTAAACACACGCAGCAACGTAATCGTTTACCTCCATAAATTGGAATAGTAGATAGTGATCCTGAAACCAAAAGAGTGCTCTCTAGAAGAACAAATTTGAAATATATAAGACAAAGCTTATTTGCGATCCTGTAAGTCTAGTAACAGCCGAAGTGAAACTAGAGGAGAGTATCGTGGTAATTGGTAAAACCGATATGTGTAATTGATTGTTGAACCTGCTCAGGTGGATACCTTATAAAGCATCCCTTGAAACAGCGCTGAAGACCTGTTCATTGGGATGGAATTACGCTAAGGTGTATTCTATTCTCTCAAATAAATATGCTCATTAAAATCAGATTAAAATTCAGATTAACCTACACAGAATTTAGTCGGATCATCCGAAATACCGGTGCATTTTGGGAGTGACACTGCTGAGCTGGGATAAGTCACTAGCCAACTAGAGATCATAGGTAAATAGCCGAAAATAATACAAGTATGCCAGGTAGCATGAGTGATTCACTACTCACGAGGGACTTGACTACTAGATTTAATATCAGTGGCCATCAGTATATGAATATTAAGGTGAAGAGTCGTGATTTCGTGAAACTGTGAAACTGGCATGCACCCCAAGGATCCAGAAGAAATCCATTGTCTTACTAAGCTAAAAGCCAGTTATTAACATAGTATTCTGTATATCAGTGCCGAGGTGGTCCATTACACACTTTCCACAACTAAATCAGTGGGAAACTCAAGCTCTGAAAATCTTGATCGGGAGCATTGCATTGAATAGTGATATAAACAGCTTTATTAGGGACAGAATGTTTACAGAATGCACTGAATACTCAGAGTAATCTATCACATAATTCATCTCCGAGAATTGCGCACAGGTTAGTTGAAACCCAATTAACAATGTGTGTGAATGCGTTTTCCAGCCCAAGAAAATAACTGTTTAACTAAAGCAATACGATTTAGAAAGAATATAATGCACCGTGGGGCATGGAATTTTGGGTGGCTTAAAGATTCAAGTAGGCAGCTGAACAGTCTCCTGCTAAAGCGCGTTCGGGAGCAGTGTCTGTCAGTATTACCGGTATACTTAATACCTTCAGTTAATGTCACCTTAACTATAGAAGTACAGTGTAATTCAATGATGCAATAGTCTACTCAGCCAAATAGTCAACAGATAAACAATCACGAAATGTAAAATACCTCAGTCAAACAAAGTAAATGTGCCAACCTAATGTCAGAAGGTTACATATCAGCTTCTAGTGTCAGATGATGGATAGACCTGCAGTGAGCCCTGACCTGACCTTGGGACACATGAAATTCCAACTTTGACTACACAACCCCAAGTGCCCCGACAGTGACGTTTCAGCAACACGTGATAACGTTAAGTCAAAATCCACTGAAGGTATTAGGATCTCTGCAAACTAGCAGTTGGAAAGCTCTCACTGAACCACATACACTTAAAGATAAGTTTTACAGTAACCCAATGGCTTCCAATTATACGAGTAATTATTTGTAAACAGTACTCAAAATCGGTTAAGTAACGAAAGTTACAAAATTCTTCCACATCTACCTACAAAATAATATTTGGAAAGAAAACCTAGAAACAGTAAAATGAATTGGAGGATCAATTCGTTTCACTGATGAATGAGGATTTCATGATATTATTATAAACCTGTTCATTATGAGATGCACGGGATTATTGACTTGGTGGGATGCCAAACACTTCATACAGCCGTTACATCTAAGATGGTACTATCTAACGCCACAGTAGTTGGTAAGCGCGTAGTTGCAAGGGACTTAAATGCACCAGGAAAGTTACTCGGCGAAATTCAGGCGTTACTGTATTGTGAAGCTATAGACGTGTTTATTATTCTGTAAAATTTCCAGCCTCACTGCAGCAAATATTCCCAATTACCCATCTAATTAGAAGCTTACCTAACATTTTGGTACTTATAGCAAGATACGAGTCGAAAAAACCCAGCTACCTAGAACACACTCCGAAAAGCAATAAATTTAAATAGAATAAATGTTGAAGTGATATACAGGAAATATCTACCCAATATATCTGACTCCGAGGTTATGCGTAAAGCTGAGTCGAGCCAAGCCGGATGCGTTCCCGCTAAGACAAAACTTAAAACACTTAAGGCACGAAACGGTGGTTTGGGAGCCTATTTAGTCAATGTTTGGTTAATTTGTTTTAACCTACTTATTGCGGCCACAGTTGTATTTCGGTTTCAGGAAGGTCTAACGCAGCATCCTGATTATACTACGTATAAACAAACTATTCTGTTCTGTTGGATGCTAGTGTAAGGCCAAGTGGACGAGTGAGACTACATCAACAATCTTTACTTTATCTCGAAAGAATAAAATTAGACCAGAATCTTATACAACAGTGAATTACTCCAGCCAAGTAATGAGAAACAGCCAGTGGATTCAACTATTAACTTCACTTGCCATGACATGCTTTATTTCATGGCTTTATAGACAAATTTATGTGTACTAAGGACGACCATCAAGCTCTTCCTTTATAACCTTGGGAGACATTTTAACTTGATATATATATACATATATATATATATATATATGTTCATCCCGACTCATTCTCCCCACTATCCAGTCGTACACTGTCACAACTATTGTTTGTTTGTTCATGCTAACACAAAGAGGTTTTAGCTAATTTCGACAACTTTTTAGTTTGCCACAGTTTGGTTAGAGATGAACACGCAGTATTTGAGATACAGGCACCTACAAAGAACTGTGAAATGAATCAGTAACTCACGGAAAAACTTTGAATGGCCAGTCGAAAATGTCTTGCTGATAAGAAAAAGACTATTGATATAAGGATAGGTCTTGGGCACTGTGGTAGAGTACAGTCCCATAATAGAGAATATTTATTCGATAAATTAGCAGATTGTTATATTAATTTATTTATTTATTTAGCGTTTCGAGCACATTTTAGAGCCCTATGGCAAATTTCACCTCTGGACAACTGAAAGGCGTACTGGCACTAGAGATGTTAGAACGAGCAGTTGCGCCGGAAATCAAATTCGGACTCTTAATCGTAACCTATTTTTAATCTAATCCCAACATATACCCAAACCTAACACTAGTCTATCCCAAACCAAACCTAATATCACCCTAATAAGGTCAACCTGACCCCGTCATGTCCCTAGCCTAAACGTAACCAACAACTAACCAGATACTTTTTTTTTATTTTTGATTACAGCTTGATTCCACACCGTATTTTCAGTACAAGTATGGAATTTTCAGCATGGATATCGGTAGCCCAAATTTCAGACCGACCATAGATATCGGGTGTGCGCCGGCAGGGGATCGAACCCCGGACCATGTGCATGGTCGGCGAGAGTCCTAACCACTGTGCCACCATCGTGTTCATGACCGTTACACTTAATCCAACACTTTTCTTCGTGAATATAGAGTTATTTGCCCCGCACTTTTGCCTTGCTCTGACTGAAAGTTCCAAGATAATTGGCACTTTCGCGCCTGCCAGGTGTCTAAAGTTTGATTTCGTCCATCAGGTTATGCATCGACAGACCCAGCTTTTATTAATTGTGCCAAGTCGATTGTTCATTGGGTGGATAAATTAAATCAAATTCTAAAATATTAAGGAATGTGAACGATGGGCAACAAATGGACTATTAAGTCCATGTGACAACCAGTCCAACTTCCTATCACTAGACTACACAAAAAACGTAGTAGTAATCATATTTTGTGCACTGATAGGTTCAATAATGAAAGTGGGTTACTTAATATTTATTGCTACTAGTGTAAAGCAAAAAAGACCGATGAGGGTTGAAAGAATGTTTATCAGGACAAACGCATTGTAGGTAGATAAATTTCGTATATCTTGTCTTCAATGCTTTATTTACACATCATTTGCATCAAGTGTCACCACATTCGATAGCTTGTTGGATTGTGCACATTGCTGTAAAGTTCTTCTCACAGTTTTCTTCTTCGGCTGACTTTCTCTAGTGTCCAAAATATATTGTTACTTTCTGAATTCGTTTACTGATATACTGCTTACATCTGATTATAAGTAGCACACACCACACTATCAACTGACATATAAAATTTGCAATTATGTTGAAACGTTTTTGTAAATCAGCTTAATAATAATTATTTATTTAGACTGTAAGCAGCTGACGAAGATTTAACAAAATAACTGTTGGCACCATATTATTCTGCACAAACTGTCGTTCTTGATCTATTTAAATTCATAAAAGGGAATAACTGCATGGAATAACTTCTCAGTGCATTTGGCAGTGACTTCATTAAATATCCCAGCTAATTGCACCGTTGTAGTCGTCAAATGGGGAGTCATATCTTTTTAAAGGCTTTTTAAATGAAATTATGCATCAAAAAATTCTTTATCACCTGCATTATATTGGTGGCGTAATGTTTTTTAACTGCGTTACACTTGATGAACTTTTATCAAAAAATCTACCTTGACACTGATATCTCTGCAACGTAAGGAATCAAAGAAGGCAGTAAGTTCAAAAGTTAAACGAACGTATCATTTAATTTTTATGAAATCGTACTGGTATATTTTATCCCACTCATTGAAATGCCTACCTACTAGATAAAGTAGTTGGCGCCAATTCGAAAGTGGGATTTACCGTACAATCGCCCTTTGGATAATAGATTAATAGCTCGTTAGAGTTACGGCTACGGTTAGAAGTAGGGTTGGGGGTCAAATCAAACTTTAAGCACCACTGACTACCAATGGAGTGCAACCGCATCAATGGCCTTGAAACGCTCACTTAGCAGGTTGGTGGGACCTGGCAAATAATGTTGTCATCAACAATAAAATATGCTCATCGAGGTGCTATGTTATTAAATGGGATCGTGTTAGATTACAGTTAGTTTAGGAATATTTTCACGTTAGGGTTAGGTTCAGGAAAGATTAGGGTTATTGTTATGGTTAGAATGTGGCTAAATTACGGCAACTCTAAACAATAGGAACCCAAAACGAAACGACCTACGAATGCACAAATGACCTCGTCAATGACCAATCAAAAGGCTCAAAAAACGACAGTAGTCATCCCAGGCAGCACTAAACTCTAGATAATAGGCAATAACACACATGCCCTGCACTTAGGGGTTGCCTCAGTATGTCCTTTCTGGAGGCTGGTGTCATATATCCGCAAAACCTATTGCTGGAAAAAACAGTAACCTGATCGGTTGCTCAAGGTTACTTGTGCATTCGTAGGTCGTTTCGTTTTGGGTTCCTATTGTTTAGAGTTGCCTTTTGGTAAATTCTCACAGTGTTTTTTAGTAGTAATATTTACTGATGACGTTTGGAGCACCATTTATTGCTCAATAAATATTACTATATAAAACTGTGAGACTTTATCAAAATAAATTTTACCCACAATGGAATTATGCTTTGTTGACACTCTAACCTAAAACTGAGAGCTATTTTTATCACACATGAGAGGAAGGTATCCTCTGTAACACTTACCTACAGTTTTTATGCTTTTTTTCATAAATATATGTCTTCCATAACTTAAATTACCTCCTTCAGGTGATTGGTGCGCTCGAGGTCATGTGCCGATAGGCAGTTAGTGCTGTTTAAAGTTTAATTTTGCCGGGTTGTGATTAGGCTTAGGCTTATTATCTCTCTTTTTCTGGTAAATACTTTTAAGAATGTTTGTATTTGTTATCTGTATTTTTCTAGTAAATAAACTGCACTTTTATGTAGAAGATACTAGTTATTTTTATTGGTCCCCTCAAGGTCACTCGTGTGTTCGCATTGCGTAGATGGTAATTCTTTAACTTTGTTTACTTGTATGCAAAGTCAACCTTCACAACATTTTTAGTATTGATTGATCACAAAGAATATCAAAACTACTAGGATATTTACAAAATAAGAGTCAACTAATTATCATCATATCAAAATAGGACATACATAGTAAATTTTGA
>OX235272.1:87499671-87562717 GCA_944472155.2 Trichobilharzia szidati
CTGTTTATCACAGTACTGTGAAATAATAATAATAATTTGCTTTATTCCAAAACAGTACTTGTGATACAGAATGGAATTCTCAGCATTTTTACTACAGTATTGCATCCAGTTAGTACATTATCAATAAATAGAATTCTACATAGATTGAGGAAACCACAGTTCATTATTACAACAATACATTGGCATGTTCAGTAGCAAAGGTAAAGCTGAAATAGTGTTTGAAGGTGTTAGAAAAGTGGGAGCTGTCTTATTAACTGGCGTAAGCGAGAGAAAGAAACAAAGCAGCACATAACGGAAAAAGAAGAGAGAGAAAAGGAACATAAAGAAAGGAAATGTTGTACCTATTGATGAAGTGGGTTGGAAAGATGAGATCCAGTTGTACTAATGACTATTTAATGAATTATAGGTGTCACGCCTAATGCTTTCTTTATCACACAGAACACGAGCTAAGTAGGGTATGGTTGAGTTTTTGTGCTTGCTGGTGCGAGCATATAGTTTTCTATATTGGCTTCTTGTTTTACCTGATGAGATGCAAGGGGAGAGTTGTGAGTGAAGGGGGTGGTGTGAGTTAGATAAAATAGATTTGGCCCATTTTTCACATGACTCCATGTGCCTGTCAACCAAAATATTAACAAGCTGGTTAAGCGGCACGTTGCTTACTCTGCTGACAACATTTAACATCCTGCGTAATATGTTATAGTCTTTCTTCAGTAGCCCTGGAAAAACTAAGGGGGAACAATAGAGAATAATAGGCAGGATGCGAGAATTAACGAATTGTAGGAGTAAGGGTTGGGTAATACCAGAATGTTTTAACTTCTTAATGTAGAAGGTAAGACGGAATATTTTCTTAGAAATTGCTAAGATATGAGACGACCAGGAGAGATCAGCAGATAGAATGACACCTAGGTATTTAATTTCCGATTTAGTTTCTATTTCAGTGCCGTCTATGTTGCATACCTCGTAAGAGCCAAACAGTTTGTTTAGGTCGGATTTATGCCTAAAGGTGAAATTGACTGTTTGGCATTTGGAGGGGTTTAGAGTAAGACCATTTTCCTTGGACCACTGGCTGATTTCTGACAGAAAGCCATTTAGTTTAGAGCAGTCGCTTTGACATTTGATAGGCAAAGATACAGACAGATCGTCAGCGTATTTGACAAAATTAATGTCATTTGAAGATGGTAAGTCATGTAGAAAGAAAGATTTGAGAAATGGGGAGAGTACAGCGCCTTGGGGGACTCCGGCTTCAGTGAGTGCAGCAGAGGATGATTTACCTTTGTAAACGGTGTACTGCATTCTGTTAGAGAAGTAGGAATGCAATCAGTTAGTGACCCAGGACTCAGTTTTCGTCAAAGAGAGCTTATTTAGCAGGAGACATCTAGGAACAGAGTCGAAAGCAGAAGTGAAGTCAAGAAACGTGCAGCGCATTGATGAACAGTCAATAGGCGGTTAGAACGAAAAAGCTTTTCTGCACTTCTTGACAGTTCAGTAACGGTCAGTCTATGATGGATATTATACTGAAACTATGGGCACTAGGTTCGAGCCCCTGTAGGAACATCATCATTCACAAGGGGATGCAGGTACATCCAGATGACGAGTCCCAAATAGGAGGATGCCCACTGGAAAATAAAAAAGACTGATAAGCGAATAAAAATATTCTTTTCTTTTACGAGTTGATCACGGATTTATATCAGTTAGAGAACCATTGAAAACCAGCACTGGAGTACTGCCAGACAGCTGTTTCATCCTAGTTTGGAAATCATCGGCAGTACGCATCCACAACTAATCCTTACAAACCAACTATAGAAAATTAATCTTATGCTCGCTAGTAACTTGCTACAGGACGGAGTTTCCTGGAGTTCTAGTGATAATTCGTGACTAGCGATGTCCATCCAGTCATGTGTGAGGATGGATGTCTCACCGACGATATTGGTTGGGGTCGCGCTAAAACAGTTCACGAAATGGTAGAAGTTAGAATTCATGGGCTGGCCAGTGAACAGGGTGTCAGTGGCTGAATGGTATACGAGCCAGCTTGCCTTGGAACCGGAAGGTCCTGGGTTCGAACCCTGGCAATGGGTGCGTACTGCCGATGATTTCCAAACTAGGATGAAACAGCTGTGCAGTACTCCCTGGTTATCAGTGGTGGTTCTCTAACTGATATCAATCCGTGATCAACTTGTAAAAACAAAACTAATCCTTACAAACCAACTATAGAAAATATTCTTTTCGAAATATTCTTTTCTCCATCAAATTCTACATCTATGTGACGATAATTATTAAAGGAATATTGTTATTAACAACATAAACGCTTCAAATGAACTGTCGTCAAGATTTGACAGAATAGTTCTAAACTATTTGGGCGCCGAGTGAAAATTCTAGATACTAACAGTTTGAACAGACATGAAGGCGTGATGTTAGCTGATGTATAGGAAATCCTTATTAATAAATAAAACATGGATATGTATCACTAATTATTAATACTTGGTCAAAATTCTCGACTGTCCATATCTTCTTATGGAGACGTTAAGAAATGTTTTACAACTGTTTACCCACACACACATACACACTCTGTTTAAAGTGTTTAACAAAGGTAGACCAATATTTGTAAGTCCGAGGTTAAATTTTGATCACAGCTCATAAAATTTTGTTTATTATACTTGTTGAATGACTCATGATTGGACAAATTTTTAAAAAAACAATTGATGTTCCTTTGTTATGTTAATTTCGATTAATTTCCCTTAGGAAGTTCGGACCAGATTGCCGAATGTTAGAAACGTTGGAATTACTCATTTCAATATCGCTGAGATTTTACAAATATAATTTTTTACAAACATAAACGCACATTATAAATTATTTAAATTAATCCCAGTGTGTTAAGAAAATCAAAACAAGATTTTTCTGAACGTTTCGCTGTGTAAGCCACGGCTTCTTCAGCAGATTTATCTGATAAATCTTCTGCCCCACTCAGCCAGCATAAACAACAAGATTCGGATTCTGTTCAACACAAATGTGAAGTTGATCAGTTCGTTCTTCTACGCTAGTAAGAAACTTGCACTGCGTGTGAGTCACGAAAAGGATTTTCAACAAGTTTCAGACCTATATCAACAGGTGCCATATTAGCTGGCTTCATAATGAAGATGAAATGGCCAGAAGGAATAAGTAACAAGAAACTCTGTCTGGCAATAATCTAGCCAAAAGCCGACTGCTCAACAAATATGTAGGAGAAAATGGAGATGGATCGGGTATACGCTCAGTAGGCCGTCGAATGACATCGCGCGTAATGAAGGGCAATACTCTAGTGGAATCGGAACGGGAAGCGATAAGTGGGTGGTCAGTTTGAAGGTGCCATGGAGAAGATGTGTGGCGAGGAGGAGGAGATGAGAGATTATGGTCAATCGTGGGCTGAGCTGAAGAGGACGGTAGAAAACACAATAAGGTGGAAATGTGTTGCTGAAGCCCTATGTTCCACTCGGAACCCAAGGGAGTAATAGTAATAATAAACAACGAAAAGAACATCTCCCACAGATAGACTCATTCCAGTTTACAACACAGTACGCTCGTTAACCCAGTCAAAAGGGGATAAGTATCCTGCTCATGTCAACTCCAATTGCATTTACCAATTCACATGCAAGTACAGAGGAAGGACTGAGAGGAGAGCATCTACTGGATTCTCCGAGCATATCCCTAAAAGTATCCATTTGAAAAATAGCGAAGTATTCTCAAGCGCGATCGCCAGACACCTAATTAACATGGGACATACAGTGGAAATTAGTCAGGCTTTCAAAATAATCAAAATATAAAGAAAAGCATGGTTACTTTGGTTCGCAGAAGGCATCGTCATCAAAAGACTTTGACCAAACCTTTGCATTCAGAAAAATAGTGTGACTAATCTTTCACTACTCTAGTAACCATGTAAAAGCAAGAGTTGGGCAACAGATCTAACATATTTTATAAATCTGCGTAATATTGACGTAAATCATTCTACCAATTTGGCTAGTAGACAGCTCTCACCACAACCATAGTTGTTTTGTTCGTGTGCTATTGTGTTTTGCCCTGTTTCATAAGATTCCACTCAATCCTGACTTTGATTTTTACTCAATGAGTTGAACTCACTGTTAAGGTTTCAAATCTACTTAATTAAATTATTTTATCTATTTTATAATTTTACTCCACCACTCTCTTCAACTCTCCACCATAGTGTTTATCAATTAACTCTTTTGTTCTATCGTGTATTTTGTCTCTAGTCCATCCTTGTTTCCAAGAGAATTTCTGAACTCTACCTCGCTTATCTAATTACTATATAAATTGTTACTCTTTTAACACTAAATAATTGTCTACTTACATCATATTTGAAATTATATTGCTTATACTTTCTACCTATAACTTGAAATCACTGTGGAAAAAGTATGTTCAGACACCATTTTGTAAGATATAATTAATTTATTTAGGATGTGTGCAGATGAGCTCGTATAATCCTACAAATATGTTCGTTCTTTCTTTATTCTATCCCTCACTATTTCACCATTGTTTTATTTTCTATCATGCCATACTTGTCATGTGCTAACTGCCATCTCTCTACTACTTTGTGAATTTTAATCACACCATATCAGTATTAGGTTAAATTATTTTGTTTTGTCTTAATCGAATACTCAGTTTGATTTGTCATCTTTTGATAGTGATCTGTACTTTTGTCTGTGATGAGTAATCAGGTCATGTACTACATTCGTATTGTTGTGTAGATGTGCAAACACCACTTATTTTGTGTGTTTTTGATTGTACCACTGAATTATGTTAAATTATTTGCAATCGATAAAGGTATCTTAAATTTTCAATAGTTTATTTGCAGGAATTTGAATTGTTTCAAGTTTGAACACAAACTGATATCACTTAGAGAACTACTGAGAGCTAGCATGGAGTCCTGGACAGTTGTTTCGCTCTAGATTAGGACTCTTCGAATATACTCAACCACTAGGTTCCGAACCCAGGACCTTCTAGTTACTAGGACAGCTGGCTCTTAGACCATTGAGCCACTAGGACCCTATCTAATGACCAGCCCATGAATTCTAACTTCTGCCAATTCACGATATAGCGCGACCGCTAGCCAATATCTTCAGCGAGTATTTGTCCTTACACCCGACCTGCTGCACCTAATTCATGCGCTATTGGATCGGGTCCCCGATTACTTAATGGTCTACCAGCTCAGTAGCCTTGTAACCAGAAGGTCCCAGGTTCGAACCCCGCATTGTGGGTGCGTACTGATGAAGAGTCCCAGACTAGGCTGATGAAACAACTAGCTGTCCAGCACTTCCAGTTAGTTTTCCAATGGTTCATAATGAAATCCGGTAAGCAAACAAAGTCATATTTCTTCCTTCAGTTTTACTCATCGTGTGCAATGAATAATATTTATTATTGGAAGTATTTGATCAGCTGACTTGCACACAATGATCACAAGGTTACTGGAGAAATAATTTTATTTATGTATAGTAATAATAATAATAAACAGATGAATCACATGTTCACATACCTTTTTTTCGACTATTCACATAGAATTAGATAAGTTTTGTATAAAATACATTTTGAAATGAAACAATTACGGAAGTAATACAACAAAAGTTAATGTGAGAGTAGAATTTGTTCACTGTGATAGAATGTAATTCCATAATTGGTCAGTTTGTTTCATATAGCACACGATGATACATCGTTAATACTAATTGTCACAATGAAAACATGTAAAGTTGCTAAACCTGTGAGTACTAATCAAAATCGAATACAAATTTAATAATAATAATAATAATAATAGATAATAATAATATTCTGTAGTTTGGTTTGTAAGGGTTAGTTATGTTTTTACGAGTTGATCACGGACTGATATCAGTTAGAGAACCATTGAAAACCAGGGAGTTCTAGTGAGAAGTCGTGACCAGTGAGGTCCAATTAGATGTCACGTGTGTGGATGGATGTCCCACCAACGACAGTGGTTGGGGTCGCGCTAAATCACAAATTGGTAGAAGTTAGAATTCATGAGCCATTTAATCGGGTCCCAGTGACTGAATGGTATACGAGGCAGCTTGCGTTGTAACCGGAAGGTCCTGGGTCCGAATCCTGGCAGTGGGTGCGTACTGCCGATGATTCCCAAACTAGGATGAAACAGCTGTCCAGTACTCCCTGGTTTTCAATGGTTCTCTAACTGATATCGATCCGTGATCAACTCGTAAAAACATAATAATAATAACGTAGATTCATAGACAAGAATCTAAACCCAAAGAAAATACCTGAAAATGTCTAAGTCGCCCCCAAAAAGATGCCGATACTGAGCCTCGAATTTAAAAGTGATACCGAAGCAGAACTTCTCCGTAGACAGCTTTCGAAGTCTCTCAGTAAAACATACTTTGCCACCAGCCTACGAGTGACATTCTCCTGCAAGAAACTACTCACCCAGCACGTGAAACACAAGCTGCAGTATTAGGCCACATTAACATGCATATACAAGTTCACTTGCTTGTGTGGTGCCGAGTACATTGGCTGTACTATGCGTCCGCTTGTGAAACGCGCTCGAGAACACTATCCAGTATGGTTAGCAAAGGGAGAACACAAAGGTGTATACAGTTCGATAACAGAACATCTCCTGGTGAATTCAGAACATTCAGCTGCATTTGTAAATTCCTTCAAAGTCATATACAAGATCCGATCAAATCTATCATAGGGAGTGATATCAAGACATCTAGGAACAGCTAAGGCACTGAAGATCCAAAAACTCAAGCCTACTGTATGTGTTCAAAAGAAATACGTCCAACCGTTGTCCTTACCATGACTATCGTACAAAGTTAGTCCCACCAATAATGATTATCCTATTACCTTTCTTGTCCAACCTTCCTGTTTATTTCTGTTATTTTTCGCGTTTTTAATTCCCATCTGCATTATTAGATTTGGTTGCTGTTCTTGTTTTAAATTTTTTGCATATGTCTGAACTTCCCATCTATCTTGTTAATACTACATCCTTAATCCATAATTATACAAACTGACGAGTTTTCCAGTAATTGAAATCTTATTGTGTCTTTTCTACCCGATCTTCTTGATTATTACACTTTGTTATTTTATCAGTTCAACCTTTGACCTGAAATATTTCTACAATAGTACCACTGACCTATCTTCTGTTTATTACACTTAGTAATTTTATTAGTTTAATCTTTGACCGGAAATAATTCTGGAACTTTCTCACGCATTTACTACAAATACACGAATGTGCAGCCTAGTTGACGACTTCGTCGAAAAGAAAAATTTTCTTCGCTGCAACCGTCTTTTTAATAATTCCTATGAGCCAATGTGAGCGAAGTTCAACAATAGCGTCTCAGGAGTGCGAACGCTCACATCGCCTTGAACGCATGCTAGTCGTTGGCTAACGGAACCTGTCATTATCATAGATGAAATATCAACGCTATTCACCAACTAAGGAGAAAATTTCACTCAGATCACCTTTTTAAGTACTGTTTAGACAATGTGTTAATAGCTGGTTAGGGTTAGGATTAGGGTTAAGGTAAGTAGTGGGGTTGGGATTAGGATCAGAATCATAATTAGGGTTAGGGTTACGATTAGGGATAGATTTAGAGTTGGTGTCATTTATTTTAATTTGTTTTATTATCCACATTATCCTGGTAAGTAGTCGTCGATCCTCTTACTGGAAACCATAGTAATTCAGCCGAGGGCTTTTGGGAAGACTGCACATGAGGATAAGAGAAATAAACAGTTCACAAAAACAGCTCATCTGTAGTCACCTCGGTGAATACATGTACAGAAACTAATCTAACATAGCTACTGATACTCCTCATTATAACTGGGACGCATTTTTAAGTCATGTCACAGAAAGATACCCTGTTTAACTTGTTTTCATGTAAAAATTCCTCATGGTTAAGCAAGGGACAAACAAGATCTATTCGTAGCTCTATTTTAGCACACCTTGTTGATACTGAGCATAAGGTTGATGTTAATACTGCATTTAAAATTATTTATCGCATTCCTACTAATCTTAATTTTGCTCTACGAGTTCGTCTTCTACAGACAGCTGAAGCAATAGGAATCCACCTGAAGAAGCCAAACCTGTGTGTTCAGAAGAAATTTGTGCAGCCACTTTCCTTACCTTGGTCATCGTTACATGAATGTATAAATCGGACTACTTCGCCCCCACCCCGTAAACCTTTAAAATTATAAAAATTATAATTGTCCAAATTATTTTTTTATTTTTTCTGAACACTTCATCTCTAATTACGTGTTATCCCTGTAAAATTAATTTATTCTAACCATTTCTACCTTTTAATTGTCTGTGTATTGATTCTCTTCGTTAATTTTCAACACATTGACATTTTAACACTGACTAATTATTGTTAACAAACATATCAGTGCCACCTGATTGGTAAATTGTTGTGTATTGTAATAAAAATATGCTATGGATATATATTAGAGTAGAGCCAGAGATGAGGATCTAATTGAAAAGTAAATATTTCTTCGCTCAATCTTTCTGTTTTCTAAATGTCTAAATGGGGAATTTTTCTATATTCACTAAACTTTATAATTATCAACATTATCGATGGAATTCAAACCAATCTTTGTGATCAAAAGACAATGATTAATCATACCTTATCATGATGAACACCGTTGATCTTATTACGTAATCGCGTGTTTCATTCTTCTCTTAATTTTCTGTACACATCTCCACCTCTCTCTACTCATTTATATCCACTCACTCCTAGATAACACCTTGTTAGTGATGGCGTCATTTTCTTTTTGTGTTTTAGTGAGTAATCTTTTTTGTGGTAAGTAATATTTTAGAAAAAATCTTTGATAAAAGACTTTAAAACTAGTTTCTTTATGTGTTAGTTGTAGTGATGATGTCATCACTTCAATGGTTGCTTTTTTCCTCAGTCTTTCATTACCACACACGCACTCACACTCCGGCTTTCTCTTCATCATATAGAAAGATGCATATCCTTATTCAACTAACGTTAGGTATAATTTAGGCGGCTTTTAAGGAAAGAGAGAAGCTTCAAAATAGAAATAAACATGGACTAGTTAAGACTCTATACTATAGAGCTAGGAGATTATGTTCTATAGACAAATTGGAGGAGGAATTTGTATTTATTGGAAAGACATTGAAGAGTAATGGTTACCCTCAAAGATTCATTAACAAGTACGGAAGATCTGAAGTCACAAATGTCAAACAAATCACAGTGGAGAAAAAGCCCGTCTAAATTCAACCTGATTATAAAGGTGAAAATATTACAGCAACTATCAACACTAGCCAGAGCCTATCCTGCAGCTAAGCTCGTCTCCGTCTGTCGAACAACTTGCTCTTTGGTGCAATCAAAAATCGATAGATATCCTTCTCATGTTAACTCCAACTGTATACACAAATTTACAGGTATCTGCGGTAGCAGTTACATTGGAAAAACAGATAGAAGCGCATATCTACGATTTTCTGAACATGTACCAACATAAGGTGGCACGTTGGCTTGCAGAGAAGTTGGAACCTATTCGTCAACGGCTAGGCGTGCACACTATGAAGGACTCATTTCATTTCTCGGAAAGTGTGAACCACATGAACATTTTAAATAAGTTCATGGTGTCATTTGACGTGACCTCCTTATTCACAATGATTCCAATCAACGAAACTATTGAGATCATTTGTCAGCACTCTGATCTTCTTCCAATCCCAGAGTCGGAATTCAAACGCCTACTCCTTATGTGTACCACGGATGTGCAATTCCAATTTGACAACACTCTTTACCGCCAAATTGATGGTGTAGCTATGGGCAGTCCACTTAGCCCTGTTTTAGCAGATATATTCATGTCCAACCTTGAAAGAACAAAGTTGAAGCATGCAATCGACGAAACAAATTCCTACTGTCGATATGTTGATGACACATTTATAGTGTGCAACAATGAAAGTCATGCTTCACACTTACTCGGATTATTCAATGATGCACACAGAAATATTGAGTTTACTATGGAACATGAAAGTGACGGAAAGTTTCATTTCCTCGACATTGCCATGGAACGCCTAGAAGACGGTAGTCTTCAAAAGTCAATTTATCGAAAGCCTACATGGAAAGGACAATACTTACATTTCAATAGCTTTTGTCCAAATAGCTTTAAACGCGGTCTAGTCAAGACTCTGTACTATAGAGCGAGAAGAATATGCTCTATAGAGAAATTAGAGGAAGAATTTGAGTTTCTTGAAAAGACATTGAAGAGAAATGGATACCCTCAAAGGTTCATCAACAAGTATGGAAGATCTGAAGTGAAAAATGTAAAACAAATCACAGTGGAAAAAAAGCCAATCTACTTTCAGCTTGATTATAAAGGTGAAAACATTACAGCGATGATCAACAGAAGGCTAAGTACATCACTAGCTATAGCCTATCCTGCAGCCAAGCTCGTTCCCGTCTATCAAACAACTTGCTCTTTGGTGCAATCAAAAATCGATAGATATCCCTCTCATGTGAACTCCAACTGCATATACAAATTTACATGCATCTGCGGGAGCAGTTACATTGGAAGGACAGAAAGAAGGGCATATCTACGATTTTCTGAACATGTACCAAAAAGCTTACGTCTAAAGGGAACAAATTCTTTAAACAGTGCCATCGCCAGGCATCTCCTCGACACGGGTCATGAGGTGGAAATCGAGAAATCCTTTAAAGTTATCAATAGACAAAGGAGCTCCATTCTCCTCAAGTTTGCCGAAGCAATTTCTATCAAACGCTTCAAACCAGATTTATGTGTTCAGAAAGAAGCAGTTATTAGTCTTTCCTTGCCATGGTAACTGGATGTCTTTATTCTCTAATCTGATTACGTAATCTTTGTCTTTAACCTCACCCCTCCTCTTTTTTTTATTTTTATTTTTAAAATCTGTAATATTGCTTGTCTCTTGTTTCTATGACGTGATTAGAACTCAGTACATCGTTACCAAATTTATTAGTTACTCATCATCTTACTCACCTCTCGTCTTTATTACGTAACTCCTTCACTATTGTATGTGTAGCGGTAAATAATTCCCCAAAATTATTAACCACAGCAATCATCACTCAACATTGGATGCTGACCATCACTGTTTAAGTCGACTTGTTTAGCTGAAGGCTTACGGTCAAGCATCCCAGCCATTTGGTGCTCCGTCGTGTCACGTGCGTGCACGATTACTAGCTAGCTAAGCATTCATTCCTACCCGCGATTTGGTCCCAAAATATATATCGTATTTGGACGACAAAATCTGGTCTTTTGCTTTACCATTTGGTACTCGAAGAACGAACACTATAGTGGTTGTTGGTATAAGATCTTGCGTTAGTATAATCCGTACAACTCGCGAACATCGATACCGTCAATCAACTAAACTGGTGAGGCCGACTAACCTCAATACCATCAAATCACCTAAACTGGTGAGCCCAACCACGAACTTCATCTTCAATTCACACGCAGATAAACCCGGTGAGTTCGTTCCTTTTTGTGTTTATTCTTGTACTATATTGTTATCGGCATACTTTTCGTCATGAGTGATCCTAGCCCCAAGGTTATTCAGATTCGCTCAACCGCCAAAACAATTCAGCTAGTACCATTTTGGCCAGATAATGCTGAAACGTGGTTTCAGATTGCTGAGTCTGATTTTTGTGAACATGGCATAACTGATCAACGTTCACAGTTCCTTGCAGTTATTCACGCCCTACCGCGGGAATTCAGCAGGTGCGTAACTCTGCAGATGTCGGTAAGTAATTCGTACGAGTTGCTAAAAGCATCCATACTCAAGAGAAACGTTCTCACAGATCGACAACGTCTGGATGAGTTATTTCGTAACATCGAGTTAGGAGATCAGTCAGCCGTGAGCATGCTGGCAAGAATGAAAGAGATCATTGGCCAAAGTCAGTTCGATGAAGGACTGTTTAGAGAACTATTTTTATCCAAACTGCCACAGTCAATTCAGACTGTACTTGTGACACTTCAGGGTATTCTCATAGATGATTTAGCTGTCTCTGCAGATAGAATTCTAGAGATAACGAAACGGCCAGTTACCGAAGTATACTCTGTTACCGAACAGACTTCGAAGAAGGATTCTGCAATGATAGAGTTAATCAACTCCGTCCAGCAGATGCTTAGGTCAAACAAGCCTAGCAATTCCCCCTATCGTCGTTCTAAATCCCCTCAACGGCAAAGTGCACGTGGACGATCTAAGTCCAACACACGCTCTCTCAAAAATCCTGACTGGTGTTGGTATCACAACACCTATGGCAAGGAAGCAAAATATTGTCGAAAACCTTGTGATTTCGGCAAAGCCTCCAAGTCTGTGGGAAACTATCCCGCCGGCACGCGTTAGCGGCAACCGTCGCCGGTGGCACTAGCCGCTTACTTTACATCCACGATGTAATTAGCCAGACTAGATATCTAGTCGACACAGGCGCCGAAGTCAGCGTCCTTCCTGCTACAGCAGCAGATCGACAGAAGGATCCTAACTTCAACCTACAGGCTGCAAATGGAAAACCAATTGCAACCTATGGTCGGAAATACGTCTATCTGAACGTAGGTTTACGCAAACCTATTCAGTGGATTTTCCTAATCGCTGACGTCACAACGCCCATCATTGGCACGGACCTACTTAATCATCACGATTTGCTCGTAGACGTCCGCCGTAAACGATTAATTGACAACACTACTAGTTTGTCTATCAAAGGCATAACTTACGTAGGCCTCAGTTTGTCAATCGTTAAGATGAAAGCAATCCTCGATCCAACTTTTCAACCGATTGTTGACAAATATCCGGAACTGAATTGCCCATCTAACGATCTACCGTGTATAACCAGCAATGTTATGCACCACATCATAACCTCAGGACAGCCCGTGACATCTAAAGCACGACGACTGGCCCCTGATAAACTGAGAATTGCCAGAAATGAATTCGATCATATGCTCACCCTTGGCATCATTCGACCATCGAATAGTCCATGGGCATCCCCGTTGCATATGGTACCGAAAAAGGATAGCAACGATTGGCGACCCACTGGTGATTACCGGCGAGTGAACGCCAAAACTACCCCCGATTGCTACCCATTGCCTCACATACACGACTTGACGGCAACGTTATCTGGAGCATCTATATTCTCCAAAATCGACTTGGTTAAAGCTTATAACCAAATCCCCATGGCAACGGAAGATATTCCGAAAACGGCTATCATCACGCCTTTCGGACTTTTTGAATTCCTACGTATGCCATTCGGCCTCCGGAATGCGGCCCAAACATTCCAACGCTTCATCAACGAAGTATTTCGCGGTCTCGACTTTGTATACGCATACTTAGACGACTGCCTCATTGCCAGTCCAGATAAGGAAACTCACCTTGGACACTTGGACTTGGCATTTGAAAGGTTACGCCAACATGGTGTTACCATCAATATACAGAAGTGTCAGATAGGCGTTGACTCACTCGATTTTCTGGGTCACACTATTGACTGCCAGGGCATACGCCCACTGGCTACTAAAGTCGAAGCAATACTGAACTTTCCGGAGCCAAAGACAGTAAAATGCCTTCGCACTTTTAACGGCTTGGTAAGTTATTACCGACGTTTTATTCCTAATTGTGCTTCTCTAATTCAGCCATTAACCGATCTCCTTCGAGGGAACAACAAGGCTATCGAACTCGACACGTCTGCTCGACATGCTTTTACTCAGGTAAAGAAAGCTATTGCAGATGCCACCCTCCTTATGTATCAGGATCCAACGGCACCGTTGAGTATCTCGGTTGATGCATCAGACACTGCAATCGGCGCAGTTCTGCAACAACTAGTTAACAACGAGTGGCAACCACTCGCCTTTTTCTCGAGGCGCCTTCAAGTAGCTGAAACGAAGTACAGCATATTCGGAAGGGAACTTCTAGCTATGTACTGTGCTCTACGTCATTTTCGACATTCAGTTGAGGGTCGTGAATTCATCATTTTCACTGACCACAAACCTCTGACGTACTCTCTGAACTCAACTTCAGATAAGTATTCACCCAGGGAATCGCGACAACTAGATTACGTTTCACAGTTTACATCAGATATTCGCCATGTTTCCGGAGTGAACAACACTGTGGCAGATGCCTTGTCACGTATTTGTTCTTTCACCGAAATCGACGGCATAGACCTTGTAAAACTGGCTCGTCTTCAAAAAGAAGATATTGAGCTTCAGCGTGAGTTGTCGAAAACAACTCTACAACTAGCCAAGAAACCCTTAGGTATAGGAAAGGATACTATTCTGTGTGACATTTCCACTAGTACTCCTCGCCCCATCGTGCCTAAAAGTTATCGCCGTAACGTCTTCAATACGTTGCATGGCTTATCCCATCCAGGTATTCGAACTACTGTCAAGCTTGTAACTAGTCGGTTTTGTTGGCCTGGTATTAACAAAGAAGTAAGGGAATGGGCACAGACGTGCTTAGCTTGCCAAAAGTGCAAGGTAATAAGACACACTAAAAGCCCCCTTGGTACTTTTCTTATCCTTGATGCCAGTTTCGAACACGTCCATATAGATTTAGTTGGCCCCCTTCCAGAATCTCATGGATACACCTATATGTTAACCTGCATCGATCGCTTCACACGATGGCCTGAAGCAGTACCCCTCAAGGATATATCTGCTGAAACCGTCGCACGCGTCTTTGTAGAGAGATGGATCGCAAACTTTGGATGCCCATCTTCCATAACAACTGATCGTGGGCGGCAATTCGAAAGCTGTTTATTCTTCGCTTTGACTAAAATCCTTGGTTGCATGCGTTTTCGAACAACAGCCTACCATCCTCAAGCGAATGGTATGGTAGAACGTCTACACAGACAGTTGAAAGCTGGTTTATCAGCTGCAAATAACACCCATTGGACTGAATCCCTTCCGTTAGTTCTCCTAGGGATACGAAACGCCTTAAAAACCGATGCTGGTTGTACTACCTCTGAGCTAGTATATGGCACAACACTACGACTGCCAGGTGAGTTTGTTTCTCCCTCGAGCTTCCCACCAGTGGTAGATCACTCCTCATACGTCAGCAGGCTTACAAACGCTATGCGTTCAGTTAAACCTGCTCCCCTCCGACCACAGTCCATTGATGTTTTCGTTCACCCTTGTTTAAAAACTTCTTCACATGTATTTGTTCGTCGCGACTCGGTACGTCGTCCTCTAGAACCCCCATATGACGGACCATATAAAGTGATTAAACCTACTGATAAATTCTTCGTTTTAGACAAAAAAGGCCGCGAAGACAACGTCAGTATCGACCGTCTGAAACCAGCTTACTTGGAAGGTAATCCCATTAGCCTGGAGCTAAACGTACCCGATAATTCACAAGTAATTGAATCTACTTCAGTCTTTGAAGAACTCCCTAGCACGGCGAAAGCCACCGAACCTTCGGTCGATCACTCTAAAACAACGCGTTCTGGACGTCACGTAAGATTCCCAGAATACCTTCACACCTATCTCACATAACCGAGTGACACATCAATTGTTTTTTATGTTGCGTCATTTAACACAAGTAAATGATATTTTTCCTATAACCGTACATAAAATTATATAAGATGTATATTTTTTTTCCCGATATTTTGAACTTTACATTATTTTACTGTATAGTAGATGCATGTCATTTTTTTTGGTAAAAAAAACGCTTATTTGGTACATTTTTCTTGACAAGGTTCTCAGCATTCTTGTTTTCTTTTCCAGGTGCAACGGGCACTGGATAGGAAACAAACGAAGCACGGGATCCAACGAACAACACTGAGGAAGCTATGTACAGACACCCTATTAGCATAGGCAGACAGACCAGCAGGCTCTCCATCAAGCCGCTTGGAAGATTTTTTTCACCCATCAGGGAACCATCGAGATTTTTTTACTTCCGGCTGGTCATGTCTTAGGGTCCTCACAACCCCACTAGGGGGGGAGTGAGCTGTAGCGGTAAATAATTCCCCAAAATTATTAACCACAGCAATCATCACTCAACATTGGATGCTGACCATCACTGTTTAAGTCGACTTGTTTAGCTGAAGGCTTACGGTCAAGCATCCCAGCCATTTGGTGCTCCGTCGTGTCACGTGCGTGCACGATTACTAGCTAGCTAAGCATTCATTCCTACCCGCGATTTGGTCCCAAAATATATATCGTATTTGGACGACAAAATCTGGTCTTTTGCTTTACCATTTGGTACTCGAAGAACGAACACTATAGTGGTTGTTGGTATAAGATCTTGCGTTAGTATAATCCGTACAACTCGCGAACATCGATACCGTCAATCTCTAAATATGCATACATCTATTTTGTTTAAACTTGAACTGCCTGTGTAAAAACTATATAAGCGCAATTTTCTGAGCACTGTTCACTTACTGTGGAACCTTCTGTCAACTGACAACATGTAAAATTTGCAAGTATGTAAAAAACTTCTCTGTACGTAAACCTCACAATTTATTTAGGCTGTAAGCAGCTGATGAGAAGCCGACGAAATAAATGATGGTACCATATTATTCTGCACAAACCGCTGTTGTTCTTGCTTTATTTAAATTCATCAAGGGGAATAAATGCATGAAAAAGTTTATGTCCAAAGGAAATAAATGCTTTAAACAGTGCCATCCATCGCCAGCCATCTCCTTGACACAGGTCATGAGGTAGACTTACGTTCCCTGTTTCGCTAGCAGTGGTGTTTATTTTTACAGGATGGGGTTGCTAGCCTCATGCCCAGCCTTCCTTCTTCGCTTGCCCTACTACCGACAGCGAGGTAAAGGGGTGTGTCGGCCGGGGATCGAACCCCGAACCACATGTGGCGTGGCTGGTGAGCATTCTACCTCTATGCCACCGACGCATGATTAATGTATTAGGTTATCATTTGTATTGTCTACATACATAGAAAGCGAATATTCCTCTGTTGTTGGTTTGAAACTCTTCGTAACTAACTAAATGCATGTGACTCATTAGATCATGAATGAATGAGGTGTGTGGCTGTATGTAAATTTACAAACCTCTACAAACATTTACATATTTATAAATAGTTATCTACAGAACACCATGTCAATCAGTACGTGACCAAAGTTGAGCATCATGTGTACATGACATTCTGTTTAGTCACTATCTAAATGATTACATCCGTGGCCTGATCTAATTTGGCTGATTAATGACTGTAGTCAATAACTGTTAGGTTCGCTAAAAAATATAGGTCACCATAAAATGTGGGTCAGGTACAGGTCATACTATAATGATGAAAAGAGAATGATCAAATATATCAACTTTAAAAACAAGTTTAATTATTAATCTCTTCATTCCTTTTGTATATGTAATGCGTGTTTGATGACGTTGAAAAGGAAACTGAAGTCTTTATAAAATTTGAACCAGTCGCCTTGTCGGTTACCAATTTTGCAGCTTTGTGGATTGTTCTATGAAACTCAACCGCCAACCAACTTTCAGTTTCACTTTCTTTTGGAATGTTTAAAGACTAATTAGATTTTGACAAAAATTGAACTGACAAAAACACTTTAACAAGTTACTCTGGAGTAACCGAGATCATGCACCTAACGGTTGTTATTGTTTTCGAATACGGATTTGCAGGGATCTGACTGATTCTAAGAGTGATCATGAATGGACTTCAATTCCAGAATAATTGAAAACCAGGAGGTACTTGACAGATGTTTCGTCCAAGTTTGAAACCCTTCATCGGCACGCCTTCCTCCGGTTACAAGGCGAGCTGGCAGACTATTCTGCCACTGGGACTCGATCTCATAAACTGAAACTTTTGCCAACTTGTAATATATAGCAATACCATCAGCAAGTTTCATCAGCCGACTTGGTTGACCCCCCTAGTCTAGACTTCCCACTAGCACTTCAGGCGACCTCATCTTGCAGACGGTCACTAGTGACCACTAGACTAATTTTAAAGTTCTGGTTTGCAGGGATGCAATTGATTTCAAGATAGATCAAGAACTGACTTCAGTTATTACTGCTGAATGAATTTAATCCTTCCAGTTTGCAATGTGGTCGCCGAGCTTGGTATGTGGCTTGCCATCGTACTGCTCCTTGATGCTGAATCTTTGAAGGCAGTCTATTAGGGAGCTGTGAATCTGTGTTTCCCACTTAATGGTCATCATCAGTAAGTCATATTTTCAACATCTAGGGGATTTGTGTCCCCTTGGTGATTCGGAATGACACAACCCTATTCACCTGGCTTTCTGACCACACTGTAAATATTCAGTCAGCAATAAATGACTAAGCAAGTGGAATAGGTTACTTACTAGTGATCGATCAATATATTTATCACAGTTGTATTAGGAGATCAGTCTCTATGCTTATAGCTTAGTGGCAAGATGGATGATAGCAACACTAGGTGACAGAAGTCCTGGTCTCCATAGGTACATCAGTTCCTCTGAAGTTTCAAACACATCTTGCTGACGATAACCAAGGAGCACGAAATCTAGGTGCAGGAGTAACTGCTTCAAACTACCAAAGATTAATGTATGTTTACTAATAAAAGACAGGATGACATGAGTATTCATACTCAGTTTTTCGCTTCTTGGTGTTAGTTCAGTGAGGCTTATCATTACTGATATAGTTTATTATAGCCGGTTGTCACTAAAACAAACAGGATTTTTTCAAGTGCTCGTTTGCAGGGATTTGACTGGTTTCAAGTGTAACCACGGATTGATATCAGTTAGAAAACCACTGAATAATGGACTTCTAGCGAGAAGTCATGACATGTGTGGTCCACTATTTTGTGTGTGATGGCAAGCACCCGCTAACAACATTGGCTAACGGTGACGCTAGAAATCGCAATTAGACAGAAGTTAAAATTCATGGGTCATTGTATTCCGTTCCAGTGGTTGAATGGTAGACCAACTCATTTCACAACCTGAAAGTTCTGGTTCGATCCCCACTGGTGTCATGCGTGCGTATAGCTGAAGAGTCCCAGAGAACGATGAAACAGATATCCACTACTCTGTACTATCAATTCGTGGTCAAACTTGCAGCAAACATTTTGGACAATAGAATAACCAAGACTGATTATTCTGAATGTACGAAACAATCAACCGTTTTGTAGCTTCATATTTCTCATTTTTTCCTCCCTTAATCTAATTAAACAAATCATATGAAAAAAAGTGCTGAAAACTAAAATATAATTGTAACAAATTATTTTCTGTGAAGAAATATTATGAAACCTTTCAATAATTGTTTTTGTTTAAATTAACAATTCAGTTTCAATATTATTCATTGAACTTTGAATACCTTAGATATAATAAACCGACGCTTACATTTAACTTCTACACTGAGATGAGCTAAATACACGATTGAGTGTATGTGTTAATTTGTCTACATTTCTAAAAGTCAATAGCAAAAATAAAACTACCACCTACGCATTTTGTAAATATTAAAACCAAGCTAATGTTAGACATATTAGTGTTTTATTGATTTTTTCTTTTGCATAAAAACGACATAATTATTATTGTTATCTATAATTAGGTTAATTGACAGACACGCCTACGCATTTTAAAAGCTAAAAATAGTAACGTGTATCACTTCTTTATTTTACTATCCTCTTATAGCAAATCAATCAATCAGTTCACACTTATGTAGTACGATTGATATTCGATTTTATGTAGTATTGGTTTGTATTCTGTCTGAATTTCGCGTTGGTGTTTATTTTCCGTGAAGTTTAATTTAGCTTGTTCATACTGTTTAACATGAAGGTTCATCATTGTTGAATTGGTGAATGTTTTTCACTTGAATATACGACATAGTCATCAAGCTGAGGGATGTGTCACCAGTGTACACTGAAGTACATCTTATTTTCTATTGTTGGACGTTAACACTGACCAATGATATGCCCCACACGTGAGTGGGGAGCAAGAAGACACGAATACGTTGGACTGATCGATAAGAAGACTCTACAAGGTCTGGATTTCGCGTGTGGATGATTTATGTTTAATGTCACACAAACTAGAAGACTTGCAAGCAGGCGAAAACCAACAAACAGGCTGAAGAAGCAACAAAGACAGCACTTCAAAGGAATATAGAGAAGGCGGAGGTGATGAAGATAACCAACCAACTCCACCACAAACCGCAACACGCACCAATCACTATCACAATGGGAGAAATTTACGAAAGATCACTTCCTTCACGCATCTAGGGAACTTCGTTTCAACTACAGACAAAACCAGAATCGGAAAGTCAAGAGAGACCTTCATCACTCTGCAATCAATTTGGAAATCTCCTTCACTCAGCATAAGGAACAAAATTCTGATTTTCAGCACTAATGTTAAGTCAGTCTCTGCTTCTATATGGGTCATAAACTTGACGCATGCATCACGAAATGCATTTCCAACAGCCTGTTGCAGACTTCTATCAACAGCTGTCTTCGCTGACTCCATATTAAAGATCAAATGGCTAGAAAGAATTAACCACGGGGCACTCTAAGAACAAATCGACCAAGAACTTAGTACTCAACAAATATGTTGAAGAAAGTGAAGATGGATTGGGCACCCTGTGAAGAGACTGTCAAATGACATCGCTCACCAGGCAATAGCCTCAGTGGAAGCCGAATAAGAAACGACGAGTTAGGTGTGAATCCAAGGGTGACACACTGTGGGGATTGTGTTAGAGGGAGGGCCTATGAGCAGTCGTAGAGTCAGCTTAAGAGGAACTCAGAAGACTGGACAAAGTGAAAATGTACTGCTGAAACCTAAAGGGATAATAATGATAATGTTAACACTTAATCAGTCGAAAGTCCTATCTAACTTTGGTCTCGTCCCTTTTAGCCTTCTTCAATAAGGTGGTTTTGAAGCCTTTCAAAAATCCAGGTTCTTTTAGAGATTCAAGTCTTCTTAATTTTTTATCGAACTCAGCAACCGATAATACCACGATAAGTCACTCAAGTTCACTGGGCTGTTATGCAAACAAACTAAAGATGTAACTTAATTTTATTATTATTATTGAGGTTATGTAGCCAAACCATGTCACTTCATGCACAATAAAAAATTACTTTTTTTTCCGGACAGTGTTCATAAAAATATCCAGAAATCTCAGCAGAATTTATTGCTTAATATTTCCTTGTCTCCCTGGCAACTTCAAGTAAGACAGTAACTGATAGTAGGTCGCGTGACATAGCGTCGTTTCACCCGAAGTGCAAATCAATCCCTAGTGATACTTCTTCATCCGCTTCGAGAAATGCACCACATTTGTCTGAAAGCCAATTAAAATGAGTTCACGAGTATATTTTGCGACCCGAAGTCATAAGTGAAAAATTGAATTTTCAATTACTTGTTTGTAGGGATTTGAGTCTGGTGCCAATTGTTGAATGATCTAGAAGCACCCTCCCTTGAAATAGGAAGGTGCTGGGTCTGAAACCCTGTGGGGGCGTACTACAGAAGAGTCTCAAAATAGGACGAAACCGCTGCCCGATACTCTCTTGTTTTTAAATGATTCTCTAACTGATATCGGACCGTGGTTAAACTTGGAGGATTGAAGACTTCAAGTAGTTTTGCCTTGTACTTCCTGTGAAGTGGTACTTTGTACCAAAATTGTCAGGAACTGGGTGCACGTTGCCAACGACGATTATGCTTGTTCTCAAGTTTAGTAGAAAATTCCGAATCAGCAGGCTGTAATCCCTTTAAGCACTCGTGACAGTAAACAATACTGTAACTGTAGAAGACAAGGCGTAACAACAGAAGACAAGGGCCAGGCAACAGATCGTTTATTTAGGAAATCAACAGATATTTATAGATTCTCATGTACATTATTATAGACTATTGTAAGCAAATAAACACAGTCTCCTGATTGGTGGTTTCTCGCTGAACGTTAATCTTTCATCTCTTTGTGGCAGTTTATTGAAGTTCAGATTATCTATCTGCAAATTATATCAGCCTACGCAATTGTTGAGTCAGTCTTTGTTCTAATTTTTCTCACGACCAATATTGGGGACGTAAACATTGACGTAAATTACTGTCTACCAATTTGGCTAGCAGCCAGCTCTCACCACATAGGGACTTAGTAAAGGAATGTTTATTTGTAATTTGGTATCGCTATATAGCTATAATTGTGTACACTTTCTCTACAAATCACCATTTGCACAGATCATCTGTGTCATGCTACTTTTGGCCTCCCTTCATATTGCGTTTCTCTGTGTTCCTTTCACGTCGTCTCCCATGTATCTCCGCAACGCTGTATCATCTACTTTCTCTGACGTCAAATCTATCTCCCTGCTATTTGATGTTTTATGCCTATGAACGTCCCTTTATATACTACTGATAAATCTTATCAGTAGCACATACCATAATACCACTAGAGGTTATATTTTAATAGACTAAAACAATATGAACACGAGAAATTAGCTGAAACATAGCTGAGGAGTTTTTTAGTATTGGGAGATTTAGGCAGGCGGCTGATGTGGAAAGATTCAGACGAAATATAAGCCTCATATATGACTAGAAGCTTACCACTTAGACGAAAGTACTCTAAAACGAAAACGACTTCTACATTTAGTAAGTAAAATCCAGGTTATCTACCGTTTCCACACCACCTTTCTTCTTCAACGGTTAGCATGTAGGGATTTTATTTGTTTCAAGTTCGCCATGGTTCAATATCAGTTAGAGAATCATTGAAAAGCTGTATGAAGGACTGGAAAGTTGTTTTCTATTAGTTTCAGACTCTTCGTCAGTACTCCCTTACCAGCAGGATTCGAATGCAAGATCTTCAGATTACAAGTCAACCTCACAGACCATTCAGCCACTGGGACCTGATTCTAACTCCTATCAATTCCCGATTTTAGTGCGATCCCCAGCGAATGTCATTAGTGAGTATTTCTCCTTGTTTCCGACCGGATGTACCCCACTGTTCACGACTTCTCAATAGAACTCCAGGCAGCTTCGCCATTGAGTCAGGTCACAGTGGTTGAATAGTCTACAAGCTTACCTTGTATCCAGAATGTCCTAGATTCCAAACCTAATGGGTGCGTACGGATGAAGAGTCCCAGACTAGGATGAAACACCTTTTTTCTATTTATTCCCTTTCATATAACATTAAACTACTATGAAAACCAAGGATATGTGGCAAAGTTCAACAATAGCGTCCCAAGAGATGCGAACGCATGAGTGATCTAGCCGACCAATCATAAAATTGAGGAATTTTTGCATAAAAAATGACGTATATTTAAAAGAAAATGCATAAAAACACATTAAACAGGGTATCTTTCTCTGACATGACTTAAAAATACGTCCCAGTTATAATGAGGAGTATCAGTTGCTAAGTTAGACTAGTTTCTGTACATGTATTCACCGAGGTGACTACAGATGAGCTGTTTTTGTGAATCGTTTATCTCTCTTATCCTCATGTGCAGTCTTCCCCAAAAGCCATCGGCTGAATTACTATGGTTTCCAGTAAGAGGATCGACGACTACTTACCAGGAAAATGTGGATAATAAAACAAATTAAAATAAATGACATCAACTCTAAATCTATCCCTAATCGTAACCCTAACCTCAATCCTGACCCTAACCCTAATTATGACCCTTATCCTAATCCCAACCCCACTACTTACCTTAACCCTAATCCTAACCCTAACGAGCTATTAACACATTGTCTAAACAGTACTTAAAAAGGTGATCTGGATGAAATTTGCTCCTTAGTTGGTGAATAGCGTTGATATTTCAGCTATGATAATGACAGGTGCCGTTAGCCAACGACTAGCATGCGTTCAAGGTTATGGGAGCGTTCGCATTTCTGGGACGCTATTGTTGAACTTCTCCGGATATGTACATAAAATTTCCAGAAATCAGTTTATGTTGATTATAAAGTTGACTGTCAGATTAAGGAAATGCAGTAAAACATCTGCTTAAGAACCAAAGATGCAAACGACTGTTAGAAAAGTGTACAAATCTGTGTTCTGTTTAAATACGTTAACCAACTACACCACATGTGGTCCGGCCAGCGCATACCTTTACCTCCACTAGCCGGATGTGAGCCCCACCCTGTAAAAAAAAACACCACTGCTACCGAAACTTTAAAACTGAAGCTTGAACCCTTATGTTCTACTCGGAAAGCAAAGGAAAAAAAAATTTTCTTAACGAAAACGCATTTTTCATGCCTTGGGATATAACTGCATAAGAAAACAGTGATTAGAGAATGAATGTGTCCAAATTCTATTTCACTCATAATTCTTTTATATGTGGATGAATTAACAGCATGCGTTTATCATACTCACCTACATTAGAAATATTCAGGAAATGTACAAACTCTGAACGATAGTTAATTATCAATGTGGCATATAGTAGCAAAAAAATAGGAACTTAATTCAAGGTACACTTTAAGCTACACTTGACCTTGACCGTATTTTTTCCCGCCATTTTATTCCCACATATTAATTCAAAACAGCTAAACAACGTTATACTTCTTTACAATTATTCACTATTTTTGCGTAGATTCACACAGATTGTTATAAGAGTGAATGTATACCACATACACATAAACACACACACACACACACACATACGAAAATCGTTAATCTTCACCCTCACCTCATCTGTCGTTTTACATATAAGTAGGTATAGTGCGTGCATAGCTATTAATGTAAACAAAACACGTAGCACCTCAGCGAAAAGTCTCTTTTCCGCGGCGAAACTAATAATAATAACATAAATAAGAAAGAATATAAGGCATCTACAATAGTTTTACCATATAAGGAAGGGACATCTGAGGCCTTACGTAGGATTCTCAATAAAGCAGGAATTAGGGTGGCATTCAAACCGACAAACTCACTCAGATAGGACAAGCTCTGTAGGCTACAGGACCCGGTGGACCCAATTAAACAAAATAATATAATTTACAAAATACCTTGCAATGACTGTGAGTTAAGTCAACTACATAGGTCAAACTAGTAGATCAGGAGTAGTGAGACTGCCTACAGAACATAAGAATTTAGCTAAGGTTAGGATGACTGATCCCACGAAGATAAGTAATTTAGAAAAAAGCTCAGCAATTGCACTGCATGCATTAACACACAACCACACAATAGGGTGGGTGGGAGAGGGTTAAAATTCTAAGAAGTAATAAAGGTAGGTGGAGAGAAAGATTGGTTACTGAATCCTTGTTCATCGACTCGACACCCAACACGTGCAATAGGAATGACTCATCACTCATACCGGAAATATGGAAAATACTACTACCAATCATCATGTGAAGCGATGGAAAATAATGGAATTATATAAACGAAGTTATAAAGTTGCGTGAGTATTGCCTTGATATGATTATGAGCAGTAATAAATTGTGCTCGGAACGTGGTCATCAGTAAATATTACTATTTAACAACACTGTGTAACTTTATCATTGAGTCTACACCCAACACATGCAACAGAAGATATTATTACTACCAGTCAAATCATAGGAGGATAATAAATAATGTTAAAATGTATTTCACTTCACGTACATTATAACATCCTAACAAGCTACTTATTTTGACTGAAAAAACATCTTATTTCTCGTCTGACTGCATTTGATCAATAACACTCATATTATTATTTCTGAATGTACTTTATCTTATATTGATTTTTATTCAAATGTCTAATCAAGTTTTACTCATGTATATAAATGAAGCAAAAAGTTGTTTGAGTGACTTGATATGATTATGAGTGGCAATAATTTGTGCTCGGAATGTTGTCATCAGTGAATATTACTGTATAACACTGTGAGACTTTATCAAAATAAAATGTTATCTATATTTGAGTTATACTGTAGTGAGAGCTGTCTACTAGCCAAATTGGTAGACAGTAATTTACGTCAATGTTTACGTTCTCAAGATTTGTCGTGAGAAAATATGAACAAAGATTGATTCAAAACCGACCACAGCAGACTTTGCGTAGGCGGATGCAGTTAACATATAGAGGATTTGACATTCAAGAAACAGTCACAAATAGATGAAAGATTAACTTTACGTGAGAAACAACCAATCAGAAGACTGTGTTTGTTTGCTTAACTAAACTATAATAATGTACATGAAAATATATAAATATGCTTTGATTTCCTTAATAAACAATCTGTTGCCTGGCTCTTGTATTCTGTCGTTACAATACTCTATCACAGTGTCCAAGTTAAATACTTATGGTGATTTCATCTACTTAGCTATACAATCGCAATTATATATACTTGTTTTTGTATGTGTGTGTGTGTGAACATCAGGTTTGTCTGATGAGAATAAGTTGGTCAAGACATTTCAAAAATGTGATGAATAATCAAATTGTAACTAGGGTAGTTTTGGTGGTTGAAGATTGTTAAGGGGCTGGTGGTGGTGATGCGTTGTCAAAAGAACATAGTTATTATTGTCAATCAGCACATAAAACAAGTTGAATAAGCATAATGCAGTCACATTATAAGATGAATAGTTTCATTAACCAGTGATTCGCCCTTGTTTAGGACTCTTCAGTTATAGGTATCTGTGATCCTATCAGCGGTCTAACTCAGGACTTTCAGTATGAAAGGTGAACAGTCCAATATTGTCAAGTACTCTCTGGTTTTCAACACTTTTTTCGGCCAAGTTAAACTTTAAGCACCAATAACTATCATTGGAGTGCGACCGCAACAATGACCTTGAAACGCTCACTGAGCAGGTTAGTGAAACCTGGCAAATAATTTTGTCATCATCAGTAAAATATGCTCATCGAAGTTTTGTGTTATTAAATGGGATAACTGGCAAATTTCAGCTTACGTTTGGGAAAGATTAAGTTACGCTTTAAGCCAAGGATAAGTTAGGGTTAGGTTAGCCTAATAAAAGGCGGAATTAGGGTTGGCTAAAGTTAGATTACAGTTAGTTTAGGGATATTTTCACGTTAGAGCCAGGTTTAGGAAAGATTAGAATTATTGTTAGGGTTGGAAGACCTCAATAATTACACGCATAGAATTGGTTATATATAATAGTATTGTACTGTGGTAGAGTTAGCTCCATTGTGGGTAACATTCATTCTGATAAGGTCTCACAGTGTTATGCAGTATAATATTTACTGATGACGTTTGAGCACAATTTATTGTATTATTTTAATTTATTTTATGATACTACCTAACTGGAGCTATTTATCCATTGAAGGAAGGTATCCTCTTTACATTTTCAGTTTTATGCATTTTTTCCATAAATATAAGTATTCCATACACAAAAATGCCTCCTTCACGTGATTGGTACATTCGAGGTCATTAGCTGATTGTAGCTAGTGGTGCTTAAAGTTTAACCATGCCTTTCTTTCTTTAACTGATGTAATTAATCGAATCTCTGCAAAACCAATACTTGGAAGTTACTCTAATGATCACTAGTGACCATTCTACATGATGAAGTTGCTTGAAGTTACAGTGGGTTAACCAAGTCAAGCGTGAGAACAAAAACTCGAAGATGATATAAACTTGCCGTAGCATATTTTTTTTGTTTTTTGAGTATAGCTTGATTCCACACAGTATTTTTGGTACAAGTATGGAGTTTCCAGCATGTGATATATGTAGACCAAATTTTGCAGGTCGACCATTGATATCAGGTGTGCGTCGGCAGGGGATCGAACCCAGGACCATGTGCATTAATTATTACTTTAATATTGTATCCTTTAATTCCTAGAGGAACATAGGGCTTCACCCGTGCGTCTCCATTGCGTTCGGTTCCCTGCTAGAGTCTTCACATGGCTCCATGTCTGCCCACACGTTTTCATCTCCTCTTCACATGATCTCCTCCAAGTCACCCTTGCACTGACGACCAACTCGCCGCTTCCCTTTCGGGTTCCACTCGAGCGATGGCTTGTCTAGTGATGTCACTTGATGTTTTCCTCAGAGTATGGCCAATCCACCTCCATTTCTTCCTGCTTATTGTTTCACAATCGGTTCCTGGTTAGTTCGCTCCAGAGATCTCTGTTGTTGATCTTTTCTGGCCGGCATCTGATCTTGAGTATTGAGCGAAGACAACTGTTAATGAAGGTCTGTAGTTTGTTTGGGGTGCTATTTATGACGCGCAGTGCAAGTCTCTGATGCGTATAGTAGCACTGACTTCACATTGGAGTTGAAAATCCGGATCTTATTTTTGATGCTGAGTGCTGTTGACCTCCACACAGACTTGAGAGTAGTGAAAGCTTGTCTTGCTTTTCCGATTTTTGCTTTGATATCCTCGTCAGTCCGCCTGTAGTTGAAACTATGCTTCCCGGTAGGTAAAGGGTTGTTTTTGTTTCATTATGTACTGTTGTTGTTGTTGTTGTTCGGACCATGTGCATGGTCGGCAACAGTCCTAACCGTTGTGCCACCGATGCAGAAATTAGAATTCATATGCTATTGAATGCTGTTCTAGTGATTGAATCGTCTACGAGTCTTTCATGTGACTGGAAAGTCCTGGGTTTGATTCCAGGTGGACTTATAGGTGCTTACTGCTGAAGAGTTGAGAAGAAGGATGTAATAGCTGTTCAGTACTTCTTAGATTACAGTAGTTTTCTAAATGAAATCGATTCGTTGTCAAAATCGAAATTTGCCAACAAGATTTATCAAGTTTAGAATTGTTTCAGAAGCGAATTAGTTTTTCTACGGTTGATGGTATCAGGCACACTGCTTAGCCATTGATAAGTAGAGATAGAGAAAGCATTATAGAACGAAACTCACACGACATTAATTAGAAGTAGAAGAAGAAGACGGAGAATTGATTTTTAGATTAAACAAAATGTTTTCACATAAAAGCATGATTTTAAACTTTTATCTGTGAGAATAGAAACTATACAGATTAGTATTTCACGTCATTTATTTATGTTTAGTTTTATGTATGTCTTTTTGAAAAATAATTCGATAATCTGTTTCTCTCTCTCTCTCTTCTCACCGTCTTCAACTTTCTATCGTTAGTTTTACAATTGTTACTATCTTACAGCCTATTGTATGTCACTGAATAGACAGTGATAACTGGCTGAACTGTATCAGTCATGATCACAGTATGATTATCAAGCTAGGCGACTTGCTATGATGATGCACTTTGAACTCATGTAACATGGTCTCAAGAAATTATCATTATTATTATTGTTTCCTTTTATTCCTAGAGGAACTTAAGGCTTCAGCAACACATCTCCATTGCGTTTGTTTCTCCGCCAAAGCTTTCATCATCTGGCCCCACGTCTGTCCACATGCTTTCATCATTCCTCTTCTCATGACCTTCTCCACTTCATGCCAACCTCGCATTGACGACCAACTAACTCGTCGCTTCCCATTCGGACCCCACCCAAGTGATGGCCTGAGGTGTGATGTTACTTGATGATGTTCGTTTTCTCAGAGTATGGCCAATCCACCTCCATTTCTTCCTGCATATTTGTTGCACAATTACTTCTTGCTTCCAGAGATCACTCCCTGTTGCTGATCTTTTCTGGCCAGCCATGTGATCTTGAGTAATATTGAGCGAAGACAGCTGTTGATGAAGGTCTGTAGTTTGTTCGAAGTGGCCTTCGTGACGCGGAGTGGTACGGCGTGGCGCCAAGTCTCTGATCCGTACGTATAGTAAGTAGCACTGACTTCACACTGGAGCTGAAAACCCGGTTCTTATTTTCATTTTCATACCGACTCAGTCAGTCTTGTTGATCTCCACACAAACTTCTGAGTAATAAAAGCTTGCATTACTTTTCCGATCCTCCCTTTGATATCCTTATCAGTTCGGTACGCATGTAGTTGAAAGGATGCTTCCCAGGTAGGTAGGTAGGTAGGTAGGTAGGTAGGTAGGTAGGTAGGTAGGTAGGTAGGTAGGTAGGTAGGTAGGTAGGTAGGTAGGTAGGTAGGTAGGTAGGTAGGTAGGTAGGTAGGTAGGTAGGTAGGTAGGTAGGTAGGTAGGTGAATGAGGTCGCTTCTTTCAGACTCCTCCCACTTATGCTGATTGTTATCTGCTGTTGTTGCTTTCGCTGTTGGCCAAGAATCTTCATCACCTCTGTCTTCTCTATGTTCACCTATTTTCTTCTGTCACCAATTTGTTGCTTTTCACATGTATATCTTCCAGTTTGTGGGAAATCAGACGTATATCATGGGCGAAGTCCAGATCCTCCAAGTATTTTGTGTGGGTTTACTTTATGCCTGCTTCCTTATTACCCGCTAACTGTCTGCCGCATTATCCAGTCTACCGCAATCAGGAAGATCATTGGAGATAGTAGACAGCCAACCTTGTCCAACTCCCGTCTTCACTTCGAAGGACACCGTGAGTTTCCCGTTGTGGATTACTTGGAATGCAGCATCATTGTATAACTGTTGGGTGAGATGTATAATTGTTGGCGGCACCCTGAAGTAGCGGGATAGTTTCCAAATCACTTCTCGATCGGCGCTATAGAAGGCCTTTTCAAAGTCAACGAAGTTGAGGTAGAGAGCTGACTGTCATTCCAAGCTCTGTTCAATGATGATCCGTAGTGTTGCGATCCGATCGATGCATGACTTGTTCCTCCTGAATCCAGCCTGTTCCGGTCGAAGTTTTTCATCCAGGGTTTGTTTGATTCCCTCCAGGATGATGCGTCTTAGTAGTTTGCTTGGGATAGACAGGAGTATAATGCCGCACCAATTCTTGCATTGACTTAAGTCTCTTTGCTTTGGCAGTTTGGATAGGTAACCTTTCTTCCAATCCGGAGGTACGTTGTCCTGTTTTCACGCCTTCTTCAGTAGTGGTGCTGGATCGCAAGGAAATCTCTTGATAATGGTTATATATCACCTAGGTGTATTTGTGTAATATCAAAGGAATTGATTTCGTCTGGAATGTTTGAATCTGCATCATCTGATGCTAAAGGCAGAGGTGTTACTATACTTGGCTTTTTCTTTCAGTTATGAAAAATAATTCGATTATAGAATGATTCATGGTTTTAAAGAAATAACATGATGAAGAAAAAAATTCATGAATAATCCCCATCCAGATATTAATGGAAAAAAACATGTAACAGCTCAGCGGAAAGTCTTTTTTCCGGCGGTGAAACTTATAATGATAAAATAAATGAGAAAGAATATAAGACATCTACAATAGTTTTACCATATAAGGAAGGGACATCTGAGCCTACTAGATTTCAATAAAGCAGGAATTAGGGTGGCATTCAAACCGACAAACTCACTCAGGCAGGACAAGCTCTGTAGGCTAAAGGACCCGGTGGACCCAATTCAACAAAATAATATAATTTACAAAATACCTTGCAATGACTGTGAGTTAAGTCAACTACATAGGTCAAACTAGTAGATCAGGAGTAGTGAGATTATCAGAACATAAGAATTTAGCTAAGGTTAGCATGACTGATCCCACGAAGATAAGTAATTTAGAAAAAAAACTCAGCATAGCACTGCTGCATTAAGACACGAGCACACAATAGGGTGGGTGGGACAGAGTTAAAATTCTAAAAAGAAATATAGGTAGGTGGAAAGAGAGAGAGATTGGTTACTGAATCCTTGTTCATCGACTCGACACCCAACACAACACATGCTACAGAAATGATTCAGTACAAATACCAGAGATATGGAAGATATTATTACTACCAGTCAAATCAGAGGATAATAAATAATGTTAAAATGTATTTCAATTCACATACATTATAACATGCTAACAAGCTACTTATTTTGACTGAGAAACATCTTATTTCTTGTCTGACTGCATTTGATCAATAACACGTATTATTATTTCTGAATGTACTTTATCTTATATTGATTTTTATTCAAATGTCTAATCAAGTTTTACTTATGTATATAAATGAAGCAAGAAAGTTGTGTGAGTGACTTAACATGATTATGAGCAGCAATAATTTGTACTCGAAATGTCGTCATCAGTTAATTTTACTGTACAACATACTGTGTGATTTATCAAAATAAAATCTTATCTATTCTGGAGTTATGCTCTACCACAGTGCACAAGTTTTATAATATGAAGTCATTCACCTAGCTGTACAATCGCAATTATATATACTTTTTTGTTGTGTGTGTGTACATCAGGTTTGTCTGATGAGAATAACTTTGTCAAGACATTTCAAAAATGTGATGAATAATCAAAATGTAACTAGGGGAGGGTTGGTGGGTGAAGATTGTTAAGGGGGTGGTGGTGATGCGTTGTCAAAAAACACAGTTATTAATTTAGATAAAGCAATAAGAAGACGTAATTTGTCTGAATCGTGTAATTCTTCACTTTGTACAAAAGAGCCTTAGTAAGGTGCCTTTTCAGTAGAATCCAACGAATATGCACTGAAGACACACTTGATGAGGAAGAAAGAAAGTTGATACAAACTCTGGTTGATAACAATTATCCAGACAAGTTCATCAGGAGATATAAAGCAGTCAGAACACCAAGACCCACTCTCCAACTCGCCCCTAAGAAAGACAAGTACATCAAGCTACCCTATATGGGGCATCTAAGCAGCTTGATAACTAGACAAAGATTGAACGCTGCTGTTGAAAAGACTTTTTATGCAGCTAATATCATAATAATAGAGAATGTAAAGCCAATATATCTATCTAAGCCCTTCGAACATGCGAAAAATGACGTCACATCCCACTGTATTTACCAATTTGAATGTACGTGTGGACACACATACATAGGGAGGACTCATCAATCTCTGCAAGTAAGGGTTGGCTTCAGAGCATATTCCTAAATGGCTCCAGAAACAAATGGAATCTTCAGAACCTATTAACGGTGAGAACAGGAGACCTAGCTCCTCTATTGCGAAACATATTATAGAGACAGGACATAAAATTGACGTTAACACATCTTTTAAACCTATCTATAAAACGTGTTTGGGGCGTATCCTAAAGTTTGTGGAAGCCCTAGCTGGCAATTAGGAAGTTTAAACCACCTTTATGCGTTCAAAGCAACAATTCGTCATCAAACTAAACCTTCCTTGAGTTAAACTTTGTTTTGATAGCAGCCAGGACAGAGATTTAATATTACCTCGCTTCTTTGGTTTAGTAATCTTCATTGTATTTTTTTGACCTTCAGTATGTCCTTTTAACTTGACCTGGGTCTATTTTCTCACCTCTTGACTCTATTAGTTTCATATGTATTCCTACGACAAGTCCGTGTGTGATCAGATTGTTCGAAATGTGTTGCGCAAATACACATTACACACGATTCAGACAAATTACGTCTTCTTATTGCTTTATCTAAATTCATAAAGGGAACTAATTGTTTTAAACAGTTATTAATGTCAATCAGCACATAAAATAAGTTGAATAAGCGTAATTCAGTCACGTTGTCAGGTGAATAGTTCAATGAGTGAGTTGTGATTAGGATGCACATAGAAACAAAGGAAAATATGGAATTATGTGAGAGTTCTAAAAATTGCAAATGTTATAAGGAGTTAGAAAGGAAAGAAACAAGCACAAGCACACACAGACATCAAGTCAGTAGAAGTCAACACGGTTGTTATCATGATAGTAGAAGTGGTTGGATGATTTTATTTTGTATACATTAATCTGGTTACTCTAACTGAATGGTTAAGGCTTCAGCAATGCAAAGGAGACGAAAGCATATCGTCTCTGGTAGGTCATTCTTCACTTTGTAGATTACTTTGAAGGAGGAGGTGTTTGTTTTCGATGGAATGACCAGTGTTGTTGACGAGATGTTTGATTATTGCACTCCTTATACAACCGCTACTCATTCTTGAAATAGTTATAAACTGAATTAATAAACATTGGTGATCTTAAGGTATTCACTAGACAAGATAAGTAAACGTACAGAAGATTTGATAATTTCATCGCTTCACCTGTGTTTTCTTGGATGAGCATATAAGAAATGATAACAAACCAAATTAATCTCTCATTCATTCCCGCTTAGTAGAATGATTACAAACAGAACAGGCGGTCAATGATGATTTGAATTCCCCGATGGCAGTTTGCCTTAAGTGCTTGAACAGGGATGTTATTATCATACAGAGGTTACGTTTGGCTGTTTGAAAAGTGTTTTATCGATTTTTTTTGACACATTCGAAATATCTATTATGGTGTTTGGTATACTATGCGCGAAAACACATTGCGTTTGCTTTTTATCCTTAACTGTCTTCGTTTTGTAGTACAGTGATGCTTACCTACGTACACGTTATACAAAAAGTACATGCAAAATAATAAATATAGAATATGAGTGTGAATATGAAAGATTCTGTGTGCGACTTCTGATGTTCTTTCTTTATACGGTGAACGCAGGAATTACTGATATCTTATGTACTTTTTATATTTTTCATTTTTTAAAATTTCTGATTCTGTTACTGAAACTGTCAAATGCGCAATTAGACGTAACAACTATCCTCTTTCAAAATTCATTTAAAAGTACTTACAAACTCACAATAATAATCATAATACAAATTATGTTGCAAATACCTCCCCTAGTTAACTAGCTCTCTAGTTTTCCAGTTGGTCCCAAGATCAGGGAAAAAGTGGGATGGTTGAGCGTGGGGCAAGCAACCCTACACCACTAAATCTATCAAACTGCTAGAGAAACTTCAACACACACACACACACACACACACACAGAAAACATGTTAAAAATACAAAAGATTCAAATAACAACAATCTTATTCTTCGATCGAATCAGAGAGGTGAAATCAAGCGGTCTGTTGAAAGCCTTCGAGAAGCCAGTCAGCCAGCCGATGTGTCTTCTCTCTATGAAAGCAAGAGTAAGAATGGGTACATGGAATGTCCGCACAATGTATGAGACTGGGAAGGCTGCCCATGTAGCCAAAGAAATGCGAAGATATGGCTTAGAAGTAATGGGTATCTGCGAAAGCAGATGGAATGGATGTGGACTGACAACATTGTCAACGGGAGAGTTAATAATCTACTCCGGTCTGGTCACCCAGACAGAAACCACGAGTACACTGAGACGCTGAGTGGCTATCATGCATCACCAGTGGTAGCCAAAGCCCTAATGCAGTGGGAACCAATTTCATCCAGGATCAATACATCACGATTCAACTCAATAGGAAGGAAGGTAACAATTATCCAATGCTACGCACAGTCCTACAAACAACGCTGAACAAGAGAAGAAAGAAGATTTTTACAGACAACTACAAACAGTAATGGACAACATCCGAAATAGTGACATGGAAGTTTTCATGGGCGATATGAATACCAGATGAACTGTGAGCAGATAATACAGGAAGAAAACTCATCATGGGTCGAGAGAATCTACCTCCGGAAAATGAATGAGAACGGGAAATTATTCACAAACTTCTGCTCTTCCAACGAATCCAAATGGGAAGTGACGAGTGGGTCATCAGTGTGAGGGTGACATGGAAGAGATCGTGTGAGGAAGAGATGAGAGAGTTTGGTCAATCGTGGACCCAGATGAAGAGGACGAGAAAAAACAGAACAAAGTGAAGATGTGTTGTTGAAGTCCTACGTTCCACTCGGAACGCAATGGAATGATGATAATAATAATAATATGTTGCAAAAGTGACAATTCAAGGCTTTTCTGATATTGTAACTTCACAGAAGAACCATCAGAAGAAACGACGCGCATCAAGGTACAATAATTTCTATATTACAAAATAGTCAGATGGGGAGGGACATTGATCAGTTAGTCTTAGTTAATCACCTAGTGTTTACACCGAACAAGCAGAAAAAATATATATATTCTAGGTCGATTATAGATTTCAATTGAATTTTAGATTTTCCCGTCGACTGATTGGACCGAAGTGCTCGGTCTCAGGTTGACATGTCAGCCTCTTGTGCAGATGCTTCGATGATATCTGGGCATTTAATTAGAATTTAATTGGTGGATGGCGACTAGCAGTGGAATCCACCAGATTGCACATTTCGTCCCATTTGGGACTCGTCATCCGGATGTATCTGCATTTCCCAGTGAGTGATGATGCTCATCCTAGAAAACACAGGTGAAGCGATGAAATTATCAAATCTTCTGTACGTTTACTTATCTCGTCTAGTGAATACCTTAAGATCACCAATGTTCATTAATGCACTTTATCAAGTTTATAACTTTTTCAAGATTGGGTAGCGGTTGTATAAGGAGTGCTATAATCGAACATCTCGTCAACAACACTGGTCATTCCATCGAAAACAAACACCTCCTCCTTCAAAGGGATCTGCAAATTGAAGAATAACCTACCAGAGGCGATATGCTTCCGCATCCTTTGTATTGCTGAAGCCTTAATCATTCAGTTGGAGTAACCAGAGTTATGTTTACAAAGTGAAAATCATTCAACCACTTCTACTATCATGTTAACAACCGTGTTGACTTCTACTGACTTGATGTCTGTGTGTGTTTTTGCTTGATTTTTCTTTTCTAACTCCTCATAACATTTGTAATTTTTGGGGTTCTAACATATTTCCATGTTTTTCTTTGTTTCTATGTGTATCCTAATCACAACTCACTGGTTAATGAAACTATTTATCTTATTGCGTAACCCTGGTACGTTTATTCAACTTGTTTCATGTGTTGATCAACATTAATAACTAAGTTTTTTGACAACGCTATGTTCAAACCCCATAGTTACAAGTGGATTATTCATCACATTTTTGATATGATTTGATAACAATAAGTTATTTTTATTTTTATTGTACTTACGTAACGTACACACACACACAAATGAGCATATTTAAATGCTATTAGAGAACCATTGAAAATCAGGGAGTAGTGGATAGCTGTTTCATCCTAGTTTGAGAATCATCTGCAGTACACACTCACCAGCAGGGTTCGAAACCAGGACATTCTAGTTACAAGTCTTGCTCGTATACTATTCAGTCACTGGGACCCGATTCTATGGCCAACCCATGAATCTGAACTTCTACCAATTAGTGATTATAGCGCGATCACCAGCCAATGTCATCGGTAAGAAATCCATCTTTACATCACAACTGGATGCTTCTCAATAGTCACGACTTCTCATTAAAATTCCAGAAAATTCCGCCCTGTAACAAGTCACTTGCGAGCATCAGATTAACTTTTCTAGAATTGATTTGTAAGGATTTGACTTGTTTTTCGAGTTTGCCGACGGTTTCCAGTGGCTGAATAGTATTTGAGCTTACCTGGATTCGAACCCTGGTGGTGGGTGCATACTGCCGATGATTCCCAAAATAGGACGAAACAGCTGTATAGTACCCTCTGATTTTCAATGGTTCTTTAACTGATATCAATCAGTGGACAAACTCAAAATCAAATCAAATCATTACAATTCAACTCTTGAAAAATATACAAATGCGATTGTACAGCTAAGTGAATGAATTCATCTCTGAAAAGAGACTCTTTGCTGAACTACGTGTTTTTTTCTATCCAATTGACAATAACCTCTGACCTCGGTTGTCAGTTAACACTGTGTATATAAACTCCCTGAATATAACTGTACAATTTTAAAATGAATTTACGAAAAGAGATCTATCTGCTGACTTAGATATTCCTAAATAAATAATTCTTTCGTCTCATTCTTCAAACTGGTCCAAATTTCTGTAGGAATATAATCAAAAATAAAAACATCAATGGAGGTGTGTATATTAATTGGCAGATTTCGGATGAAAAAGTTCTTGTCCAATCGTGTCTGAGTCATGAATAGTCATCCAAACAAAATAAACAAACGAAATCGCATGACCTGTGATCACAATTTCACCACAAACCTACTATTATTAATCTATTTTAATAATTATCCTAAAACCTTCATAAATAGATATTTACAATGTGAAGATAAGGATGAATCAAAACCTGATGCTAAGAAATGGGTTAGTACAGCGGTGATTCCTTACCGCAAAGAAACATCCGACGAAATAAAGCAAATCCTTAACGATCATAACATAAGAGTGTATTTTCGTGCATCAAACACCTTACGCTCATTACTGGTGAAGGTTAAGGATAAAATAGAACAAGAAAACCAGCAGAATAGTGTATACCAGATCAATTGTGGAGATTGTAACGCCGTATATGTAGGAGAAACTTCTAGAGAGGAAAATATAAGAATGGAAGAGCATAAACAATGTCTAAAGGTGGTTCCAAAGACCTCTGCAGACTTGAAGAAGCTAGAAAACAACTCAGCGATTGCACTGCATTCGATAGAAACGGGATATAAAATCGACTTTAATAGGACTAAGGTTCTACAGAAAGGTTTTGGTTCATATAAAGAAAGACTGACTGCAGAAGCCCTACATATATGGGTGAATCCCAACAGTTTGAACAGACGTGAAGGTGTGATCTTAGCTGATGCATGGCAAATCCTGACTAATAAATAAATTGGATATGTAACAACTAGTCACACTTGATCAAATTCCCGATTGTCTACGTCTTCTTATGGAGAGAATAACAAATTTATAAAATTATATTATATTTGTAAAAAAAATCTCAATTATTTTGCAACTATCCGGTCAAATCTTGATCACAGCTCACATGAGAATAACAAATGTTTTATGACTGTTCACCCACACACACATACACACACACACCATTGTATACTGCATATACACATATATTTTAACAAAAGTAGACTAATTTTGAAAGTCTGAGGTCAAATTTTGATCACAGTTTTGTTTTGTTTATTATACCTATTGATAGCTGTTTCTTGATTCACATGACAGGACAAACAATTTAAAACAAGAGATGTACTTTTATATATAAACATACTATTTTATTTATTTATTTATTATACATGTTGATGCCTGTTGCATGACTCATGACTGGACAAAGTTTCAAAAACAAGAGTTGTTCCTTTTATATATAAACCTCTGTTATGTTAATTTCGATTAATTTCCCTGAAGAAGTTCGGACCAGATTGCTGAACGAAACGTTGGAATTAATCATTTCAATTTCGCTGAGATTTTACAAATATAATTTTAAAAATGTCTGAATCTGTTTTGTTGTAAACTACTAACGGTGTGTACTTTTGCATGAGACTTTAGTGATCATGTCCAACTAAGGTCATGGTCACGGATACCTGAATGTGAAATATATGAATGAGATATACACTTGTGTGTGTGTGCATGGAAAACGATTCTTTATTTTTATTTTTTTTATTTTCGATTACAGCTTGATTCCACACCGTAATTTTTGGTAAAGGTATGGAATTTTCAGCATGTGATATCGGTAGCCCGAATTTTACAGGCCGACCATTGATATCAGGTGTGCATCGGCAAGTGATCGGACCCCAGACCATGTGCAAGATCTGCGGGAGTCATAACCGCTGTGCCACCGGCGCATTTGTTAACCTTTCCATAAGAAGAAACATTTAATCAGGAAAAATAGATTAGGCATGAGAAATTAGCGATACACATCGATTTTATTCAATATTCAAGACTTGACACACATCAGCTTTCATCTCATAGTCACGTCTTCCCAAACGTTTGGAGTTCAATCGTCTGTGCAAGGCTTCTGTAGTCAATTTTTCTTTATATGAACCAAAACCTTTCTGTGTAGTGCCTGCGTCCTATTAAAATCGATCTTGTGTTGAGTTCCTGTCAAGAGTAGTGCATTCTTTGATTCTTTTTCTAGCTTCTTCGAATAAGAAGAGGTCTTTGGAACTACCTTTAGGCATTGTTTATGCTCTTTTACTCTTACGTTTACCCGTCTGGAGGTTTCATCTACATATTCGCCGTCACAGTCTCCACAATTAATCTGGTACACACAATTCTGTTGGTTGTCTTCTTCTGTTTTATCTTTAACCTTCACTAGTGATAAGAGTAAGGTGTTTCTTGCACGAAAATACGCTCTTATGACATAACTGTTAAGGATTTGGTTTATCTCATCCGATGCTTCTTTGCAATAAAGAATCAACATAGTACTAACCAAGTTCTTAACGGAAGGTTTATATATATTATATATATTTTATATTTTAATCAAGGCTTCCGTATAATTATCTAACTCAAGAATAGACTGAACCAATTTTAATTCCCTGCTGGTCTCTTCGACAACAGTTTCCTAAACACTTGTCTCTGTTAGTCAGATTCATAGGTACAGTTACTTTCGTGGTGAATAACTTTGTTATTTTAATGCTAATTAATTTTTTGCTGAGAGGCGATCGCTCAACAAATATGCAGGAGAAAATGGAGATGGATCGGGCATACGCCACTGAGGAGGTCGTCGAGTGACATCGCGCACAATGCAGGCCGTTGCTCGAGTGGAATCCAAGTGCGACGAGTGGATCTTCATTGCGATGGTGATATTGAGGAGATTGTTTGGCGAGGTGGAGGAGATGAAAGATTATGGTCAATCGTGGAGCTAGCCAGCTGAAGAAGACGGCAGAAAGAAGAAAAAAGTGTAGATGTGTTGCTGAAGTTCTATGTTCCACTCGGAACCCAAGGGAATAATAATAATATAATAATTTCTCTGAAGAAGTTGGCTGAGATTTTAAAAATATAATTTCTACATATTAATAAATGTACGTTACTTTACAAAGTAGAGATGATCGGGTTAATAAATCAGGAATGAAAAATTAGTGGTGCAGATCTACTTTATTTCTTGATCAGGACTTGCCATGTATCAGCTAACATAACATCAACACGTATATTTGGACTTCTGGGGTTCCGCCATATGTGTATCGCTTATGCAGTCAATTTTTCTTTAGATAAACCATATCCCTTCGTCAAAGCCCTTCTCTTCTCAAAGTTGATTTTGTATCTCGTTTGATTCGAATATAATGCAGTATCTGGTTTCATTCCTAGTTTCTTGAAATCCAATGACTATTTATGATTGAGATATGATTGGAAAAGAGGCTTCTAAGACAAAATGTAACTTCGGCGGTTGGTGATTAGCAGTAGAATCCATGATGCACATTTCTTCCTATTTGAGGCTCGTCACCTGTTTACGCATGCATCAGTGAGTGATAGTATTCTTACTGAGACTTCATCAACTTCAAAAAGGACTTCGACAGGGAGCGTTAGAAACTGCTTCATCACTAAGGTGTGTAGTGCCCAATTCTCTATCAACCTCACTTAACGACTTGCTATATGACAGTGCCACGTGTCAGCTGAGGACAACCCAGTGAGACGTTTGGAGTGGAGAGAGGAGTAAGACAAGGCTGCCTGTCTATTATCACCCACGATGATATTCTCAATTGTGGTTCACTGGATCATGCGTCAGACTGTGATTAGGGAGTGAGAAGACAAGAACACGTTGGATCTCTAAGAAGACTCTAGAAGATCTGGATTTCACGTTTGCATGACTTGTATTTAGTGTCACAGAAACTCGAAGACTTGCTGGCAGGCGAAAACCAACAAAGTGGCAGCGAAAAAAGGATTGCAGATGGACATAGAGAAGACAGAGATGATGAAGATAATGAACCAACAGCAGCAGCAACAACAACCAGCACCAACCACCACCAACGAGAGATTTAACAGATGCTAATTCCTTCAATTATCTGGCCAGGAAGCACGGTTTCAACCACAGACAGGTGGAACGGATAAGGATATCAAAGCCAAAATCAAAAAGAGAAGATACGCCTTCACTAATCTAAAACCAGTTTGGAAATCTTCTACCCAACTCAGCCAGAATAAATAACGAGATTCGGATTCTGTTCAACCTAAATGCAAAGTCAGTTAGTTCTTCTATACGGGTCAGAAACTTGCAACTGGGGTAAGTCAAGAAAAGGAATTCCAACAGGTTGCAGACTTTTAGAAACAGCTGCATTCCTTTAAATCAGACATGTTAAAATGTTGTAATTGAGACCGACATGGCTTACATATGTTATTTGTGTCTTTTACAAAGTTCCCTTGTATCTCAATATAAGCATATCTATAATTGTTTATAATTGTATTAATTCTATCAAAATAACTGCAGTTGATTTTCTAATATGTACCATGATGAGCATTAGTCAACTGACAGTGACATTAGCAGATTAACACTCATTAAATTGCTTATACATGATATACCTGTTGAAGCTTATCCATATTTGCTGTCACAGTTTTCATGTGATTGTATGCATGTTAACAATGTAGAGGAGCAATCAGCTGACGATGAGTCCTCCTGTCGAAATCTATGAATTAATTAAATACAGCTTTTTCTTCTCCAATATAATAAAGTCATTATTAGCTCTGCCTTAATCTAGATAAACTTGATCAGTCAATCAGAACTACTCACCTTTTTTTTATTCTCCACTCCTTTCATACATTTATTTCATACTTATTTATAGATTGGTTGTCTATCCACTTCATTTTCAATGCTACTTCACTTCTGATCTAGTGAAGTTTTGACGTAATTTGTTTTGTAGACGTGGCTATACTTATCATGATAGTCGCGATCATTCTTATCATCTCATGCGTCATCCATCTGCATCTTTCTCACGATGGACACCATTATTCATGTGATTATTAGTATTATTATCGTTGTCAGTAATATTAGTGTTTGAACAAAGCCAGAACTACAGTTTTCGTAGAATAAAATGGTACCGTCTTTTATTTCGTTAACTTCTCGTCAGATGCTTACAGGCAAAAGACATTATTAAATATTTCTACAAAAACAATTTTAACATACTTGTACAGAGTTCCTTTTAAACAAAAATCAATCGTTCAATATACGCATGCAGTAATTATATATATATATATATATGCAAAAGTAAACAGTATTCCAAACAGTAATAATCATACACAATGGAAACGTTTCAGCATTTCGCATTCGAATGAAAGAGAGATGAAAAATATCCAGTTCCCAGGGCAAAGAAAGACTGATAACCGCTTCATGACCTGTGTCGAGGAGGTGGACGTCGAAAAGTCGTTCAAAATTATCAGTAAGCGAAAGAGCTCAATTCTTTTCAAGTTTGCTGAAGCCATTTCCATCAAGCGCCTGAAACCTGATTTATGCGTCCAAAAAGAAGCGGTTATCAGTCTTTCTTTGCCGTGGTAACTGGATATTTTTCATCTCTCTTTCATCCGAATGCAAAATGCTGAAGAGTTTCCATTGTGTATGATTATTATTGTTCGGAATAGTGTTTAATATTACATATATATATGTATATATTATTAGTGTATGCGTATATTGATCGATTGATTTCTGTTTAAGATGAACTCTGTACAAGTATGTTAAAATTGTTTTTAATTCATGGATAATCCCCATCCAGGCATTAATGAAAACAAAACACGTAGATCAGTGAAGAGTCTCTTTTCGGCGAATTCATCTTCTTAGCTGTACAATCGCAAATATATATGCATTGTTTTGTATGTATGTGTACATTAAGTTTGTCAAGCAAAGTTACAATTGCTTAAGGTTATTTTAACTAAACAGGTAAAGGTTGGTAACATAAGTCAAGACAATTGAGTGCTAGGATAGTAACAAAGGTGATGAGTTGTCACAATCAGTTGTTAAAAGAAGTTATGCAATAATAATGTGAATATTTTGATGAATGAGTTTTACTCAGGATGCACATAGAAACAAAGTAGATAATACGAAACTATGTAAGAGATCTAAGTGAATACAAGAATTATAAGCAACTAAGGAACAGGCAAAGAAACAAAATTAAGTTATCAAAATAAAATAAAATAAAAATAAAAACTCAAAAAATCAAAACATTGTTACCATGAGAGTAGAAGTGGTTGAGTAATCCTCTTTTGTATGCACAGCTCCGGTTTTTCCATGTGAATGGCTAGAGCTTCAGCGATACAAAGGAGACGAAACCGTATTGCCTTTGACATGTTGTTCTTGACTCGGTAGATTACTTTGAAGCAGGAGGCGTTTGTTGAGATGGAATGATCAGTGTTAACCAGGTGTTCAATTATCGCACTCCTTATTGCACCACTATTACCTTTTCGCAACCATGCTGGATAGTGTTCTTGTATCCTCTTGGACAGGGTGAGCGTCGAACGACCGATATACGTGGCTCCACAGCAGCAGGTGAACTGATATATGCACATACTAGTGAGCAGATGCGGGATCTTGTCCTTGAGGCTTCTGCAGATCGGTGGGCGACTGGAGAACACTATTCTTAGCGTTGCTGCAAAGAATGTTCTTCTCAGAGATGATGTGATCCTTCTCTTGAGAATATCGCTTGCTAAATCTCCCTTGAAATCCAAGTACATGTAGATTTTCTTTTTAGGCGCAGTTTTTGTAGATATATTTAATAATATCTTTGACCTGTTAGCAGCTGACGAGAAGGCAACGAAATAAAAGACGGTAACATTTTATTCTGCTAAAACTGTAGTTCTGGCTTTGTTCAAATTCATTAAAAGGAATAAATGTATGAAATATTGGTGTCATTACCTGTGAAAATAAAATAAATAATTGTTGCAAATTTATAATAATAATAATTGTTTTCAAGAGTTGGTTTTTAAGGGTTAGATTTGTTTTTACGGGTTGGTCACGGATTGATATCAGTTTGAGAACCATTGAAAGCCAGCAATGAGTATTGCCAGACAGATGTTTCATCCTAGTTTGGGAATCATCGGTAGTAAGCACCCGCAACAGGGGTTTCGACACCAGGACCTTCCGGTTACAAGGTGAGCTCAAACACCACTCACCCACTAGGACCCGATTCAATAGCCAACCGATGATTTCTAACTTCTACCAAATAGTGATTATAGAACGATCACCAACCATCTTCACACGTGACTGGACGGACCTCACTGGTCACGACTTCTCACTAGAACTCCAGGAAACTCTCTCCTGCAGGAAGTAACTAGTGAACATCAGATTAATTTTAACTGAAGAGTTGATTTGTAACGATTAGATATGTTTTTCGAGTTTACCCACGGAATGAATCGCGTCCCAGTGGCTGAATAGTATACGAGCTTGCCTTGTAACCGGAAGGTCCTGGGTTCGAACCCTGCTGGTGAGTGTGTACTGCAGATGATTCTCAAACTAGGATGAAACAGCAGCTGTCCAGTACTCTCTGATTTTCAATGGTTCTCCAACGGATATCAGTCCGTGGTCAAACTCTTAAAAATAATAACTGTTATTATCGTTGATTTTACGGGTGTTTAATATTCACCACTAAACCACAAATCATCGCTACTGCTTAAAATCTCATAAATACACTTAAATCGATGTATATTAATGCAAATCCTGAAGAAGAATTCAATGTTACCATTACTGTGTATTTGTTTAATAATGGCTAGCGTAAGAATCATGGAAGCGCGTTTCACTCCACTTCTCGCAAGTTAACTGGATATACTTGCAACCTCAGTTACTGATGGCCTCTCTCCACCCCCTCTATGAGATTGTAACTTAACACCGAATATTATCTACAAGGCTACAAGAGTCACCTATTGTGAAACAGGTGATAATAATTTCTATATTGAAGTTATTATTCTGGTTATTCAACATTCACTTGGGATGCAGGTGCATGCAGTTGATGAATCCCAAATCCAATGGGATATTTAAAATAGTAATTTCAATAAAATGTGAACAATATTCTGGAAGATTTTTCATCTCTGAAGTGGCTATGCCATTACACTTATTTCAGGTTCTATGAATATATTTTTGTGAAATCGGTTCAGTTATAATGATGTTGAATATGATTCGTGTTAATTATGTTCCGAATTTCGGTGTTAGTTTTTAGGGATTTCGAATGGTTTTAATGTACACCACTTACAAAAGAAAAAGATCGTTATAAAATTAGAAATTTCCCACTAAACTGTTTTCTTTACTCGTCCTATTTGTAACTCTTGAGTAACTAATTCAAGATAGATTTGGTCAAAAATTGATATCAGTAAGAGAATTATTGAAAACTAGGGAGTACTAGAACCTGTCTTGTCCTTCTTCGCGACTCTTCACAGGTGCGAACCCATGATCTCACTAGAAAAGAAACATACGATATAAGTCATATACAATCCCACTTGTCGTCGGTGGGACATCCACTCGTAAAAACAAAATCAATCCTTACAAACCAACTACTGAAAATTAATCTGATGCTCGCTGGTGACTTCCTACAGGGCGGAGTTTCCTGGAGTTCTAGTGAGAAGTCATGACCAGTGAGGTCCATCCAGTCGGGATATGAGGATGGATTTCTCACTGATGATATCGGTTGGTGGTCACGCTATAATCGCGAATTGGTAGAACTTAGAATTCATGGGCCATTGAATCGGGCCTCAGTGGCTGAAAGGCAAACGAGTTCTCCTAGTAACCGGAAAGTCCTGGGTTCGAACCCCAGTGGATGCGTACTGATGATGATTCCCAAACTAGAATGAAACAGCTGTCCACTACTCGTTGTTGGTTTTCAGTGGTTCTATAACCGATATCAATCCGTGATCAGCTCGTGAAAACAAAACCATTCCTTACAAACCAACCATGGAAAATACGATTTGGCGATGCTGACAGCCAGTGACATCAATGAACAGCCACTCCATACTTCAGATAATTGACCTTAAAAATACAACGCCACAACTTCTCATTATAACTTCAGGATATTCGTGTTGTAGCTTTTACTGAAGAGTCGAATACTAGGACCATAAAAGAACTGTCGTGTTTTCCTTGGTTTTCAGTGATTCTCTGAATGATATTGATTCACCGCCAAATCTAATTTGAAGTTCATTTATGTAATTTTGTAAAATTTGACTACTGAATCAACGACATTGTTCTTACGAAAAAAAGAAGGTTATATGATAAAATAAATATACATGATGTACTATAAGAACAGAACTTGGGCATTTTGTTAGAGTATCATTCCACTATTCAGAAAGTTTATTGAATAAAAGTTTCACAGTGTTTCTCCATTATGCATGGTGCGTTATATGTTCAATCGAATTAAGAAGTGATTTTCACAAAATTCACTGTCAACTCGAAATTGTATCCAGAAGGAGTAGCTTTATTGCATATTCCCTCTAATGGTAGCCTCGTAGTGCGTTGTTATGCCTGTTTAACGACAAGTTATATTCTGTATATTTTTTTTTCAAAGAAATTTTGCACAAAAAATTTTCTTCTTGAGTACATATTATGCGTGACATTTTTCTCTTCAACCGCGTGACACTTACTGCACTTTTATCGAAAAATCTACCTTGAATCTGATATCTCTTTAATATAATGGATTAAAGTAGTTGATTTTTCGTGGTCACTCAGGAACATCTCCCTGTATGGCTAAGTAAAGTTGTGGTGAAAACCATTAACAGTTCAATATTGGACCATCTGGTGCAGACATACCACAAAGCCAATGTTAAAGAATCCTTCTCTATCATCTACCGGGTGCCTAATAAATTACCAAAATCGTCGAAGCACCGCATGCTCCAAACAACAGAGGCTATTGCAATTCACCTCAGACAACCAGTGCTCTGTGTTCAAAAGAAGCAAGTCTAGCCAGCCACTACTACTGCCTTCAGTAGAGACAATAAATTCATGAATTTGTAATATTACCTTTCCTCATTTTTCTGACATTCAGTTTATTGTTGTGTTGATACTGTTGAGCTGTAATCTATCAGTATTATTCATTTGATGTTATTTAAAGACACTAATGTTGTTGTTCATAACACTAATTCATTCACTCATTCACTATAATGTATACATAACTGTAGAGCCTGATGAAGAGGAAGTTATAGAAAAGAGTACTCTTTGTTCAGTATAAATTATTTTGAAAAGCATAATTTCCAAAGATATGTCATTAGAATTGTAAATTTTCGATAGCAAATTGCCTAATACAGAAAGCGTTAATCGGGTAAAAACTACAATAAAATTAAGTAAGAAAATTGAATGATGTAATGTAATTGATGAGACTGAGTACAGCTCAACTAAAATTGGAAGACAGACAAGTTGAGAACAGTATTAATAAATAAGGAGTTTAAATGTCATTGACCATTCAGTCAATTGGGACGGTGTTAAATGACCTATGTATGAATTCTAACGTTATCATCTCGTCATATTAGCGCTGCCCTTATCAATGCCTTCGACAGGCATATACCTGGTCACGACTTCCCTTTAGAGCTTCAACACATCCATCCGGTAGCCATCAGTTAGATGGTGATTGATATTCAAATTATAGGATTTGTGTAGATTTTGCATTTAATATCAAAGTTAGAATTCAAGGGTTATCGAATTCGGGACCAATGTGGCTGAATGGTTAGCAAGCTTAGACTCGTAAACTGAGGGTCCTGTGTTAGATCTCTGTCGGGTTCATTGGGTGTGCAGTGCTGAAGAGTCCCCAAAATAGGATGATACGGCTATCCAGTGTTCCCTGGTTTCCGATGTTCTATCTAACTGATGTTCGTTCACGACGAAAGTCTAACAAGTAAAATTATAATCAGCAAGAGTATAGATTCCACGGGATGAGTAAAGGTCAGTGGTACGACAGAAAATATGAATAGTACAAAAAAATTTCAAAAAAGCCAGACAGGATATGCTGAATATAAGTTCATAGGGTGATAAATATACATCGACAATAGTAATAAAATGAGTCGTGTAAACCTATCACCTAAGCTATAGATAGATAATTGGACCGTTGCTATGCCAACGAACTAGTAGTGTAACAACAGAAGACAAGGGCCAGGCAACAGATCGTTTATTAAGGAAATCAAAGCATATTTATGTATTTTCATGTACATTATTATAGATTATTGTAAGCAAACAAACACAGTCTTCTGATTGGTTGTTTCTCACTTAAATTTAATCTTTCATCTCTTTGTGACTGTTTCTTGAATGTCAGATCATCTATATGTTAACTGCATCCGCCTACGCAAAGTCTGCTGTGGTCGCTTTTTGAATCAGTCTTGTTAATATTTTCTCACGACAAATCTTGAGAACGTAAACATTGACGTCAATTACTGTCTACCAATTTGGCTAGCAGACAGCTCTCACCACACTAGTATTCAGAAAGAATCATGCTGTCAAGGTAGATGCTTAAAAACCTAGGCAACTTGATATCTTGTTATTAGACGGTTGGAGGCAATCGGAAGGAAGCCTAAGTTTCGTGCTTGTTAAGCACTCACCAGTCAGTAAGGCAAACTATCTGCCATGGTAATCACACTGCAAACTTGACTGATAGAATTCATTATGCACCACACAAAGGGCTAGACACATGACACTAGTCACTTACTCCTGAGTGTTCAATTAAACTTGATTTTTTCAACGGCGAATTCATTTTCTTAGTTGGACAATCGCAAATACATATGGGTTATTTTCTGTGCATGTGTACATTAAGTTAGTCAAACAAAAATACGATTGATTTTGGTTATTTTAACTTAAGTGAGGGAGGGGAAGGGTGGTGAGAACTAGTAAGATCTGGGTGAAGTTACGTAATACAAAAACGGTCAAGAAAATTGGGTGTTACTTAAACTAGTGCAGTAACAAATGTAAGTGATGAGTTGTCACAAACAGTTATTAAAAAGAAGTTGCGTAATTATATCAATAGTTTCATGATTGAGTTGTCCTCAGGATACACACACAGGAACAAAGTAGAGAATTCCAAATAACGCATGAGTTCTAAATGAAGGCAAGAATTATAAGCAATTCAAGAAACAGGCAAACAAAGTGGTCACTATGATAGTAGAAGTGGTTGAGTAATTCTCTCTTGTATGTACAGCTCCAGTTTTTCTATGTGAATGGCCAGAGCATCAGCGATACAAAGAAAACAAAGCCGCATTGGTTATTCTTGACTCTGTAGATTACTTTGAAGCAGGTGTTTGTTGAGATGGAATGATCAGTGTTAACCAGGTGTTCAATTATCGCACTCCTAATTGCACCACTATTGCCTTTTCGCAACCATGCTGGATAGTATTCTTGAATCCTCTTGGGCAGGGTGCGCTTCAAACGACCGATATACGTGGCTCCACAGCAGCAGGTGAACTGATATATGCACATACTAGTGGTCAGGTGGGGGGATCTTGTCCTTAAGGCTTCTGTAGATCAGTGGACGACTGGAGAACACTATTCTTAGCGTTGCTGCAAAGAATTTTCTTCTCAGAGATGATGTTATCCTTCTCTTCAGAATATGGCTTGTTAAATCTCTCTTGAAATCGGAGTTCATGTAGAGTTTCTTTTTCGGCGCATGTGAAGTTTCATTTCTTGTATTCATTTAGAACTCTTACGTAATTTCGTATTATCTACTTTGTTTCTACGTGTGTCCTGAGTACAACTCAATCATCAAACTATTTATATTATTATGTGACTCCTTTTTAACAACTATTTATGACAACTCACCACTTACATTTGTTACTACACTAGTTTCATTAACACCCAGTTTTCTTGACCGTTTTTGTGTGACGTAACTCCACCCAAAACTTACTTATTCTCACCTGTTTGGTGAAAATAACCATAACTGACTGTATTTTCGTGTGACAAACTTAATATACACATGCATTCAAAGTAGCTTATATATATTTGCGATTGTACAGCTCAGAAAATGAATTCGCCGAAAGAGGCTCTTCGTTGAACTAAGCGTTTTGTTTTCATTAATGCCTGAATGGGGGTTATTCATGAATTAAAACTTGATTTTTCCCTAGAGTATTATTATATACGAAGATAAAATTGTTGAAAATAATGTGGTAAAGGATCCCGACACATTAATTTCATCGTGGCATGCTAACTTCTGACTTTAGATTACTTCTATCGCTGGGTTGCCGGAGCACAGTGGTTAGGACTCTTGCCGACCATGCACATGGTCCGGAGTTCGATCCCTTGCCGGCGCACACCCGATATCTATGGTCGGCCTGAATTTGGGCTACCGATATCCATGCTGAAAATTCCATACTTGTACTGAAAATACGGTGTGGAATCAAGCTGTAAATCAAAATAAAAAATAAAAATAATAAAGTAGGATATATTACAGTAATTCATATGAACTGTGATCAAGATTTGACCGGATAGATGCAAAATAATTGAGCGCTGAGTGAGAAGTAGAGATTTATAAAATTATATTTGTAAAATCTCAGCGAAATTGAAATGATTAATTCCAACGTTTCGTTCGGCAATCTGGTCCGAACTTCTTCAGGGAAATTAATCGAATTAAAATAAACGGGTTTATATATAAAAGGACCAACTCATGTTTTTTTTAATTTTGTCCAATCATGGGTCATGCAACAGTCATCAACATGTATAATAAATAAATAAATAAAATAGTATGTTTATATATAAAAGTACATCTCTTTTAAATTGTTTGTCCAGTCATGTGAATCAAAAAACAGCTATCAATAGGTATAGTAAACAAAACAAGACAAAATCTTTAATATGGACTGTGATCAAAATTTGACCTCAGACTTTCAAAATTAGTCTACTTTTGTTAAAATATATATGTGTTATGCAGTATCAATGGTGTGTGTGTGCATGTGTGTATGTGTGTGGGTGAACAGTCATAAAACATTTGTTATTCTCATATGAACTGTGATCAAGAATTGACCGGATGTTCGCAAAATAATTGAGATGATTTTTACAAATATAATATAATTTTATAGATTTGTTATTCTCTCCATAAAAGGACGTAGACAATCGGGAATTTGATCAAGTGTGACTAGTTGTTGAAACATATCCAATTTATTTATTAGTCAGGATTTGCCATGCATCAGCTAAGATCACACCTTCACGTCTGTTCAAACTGTTGGGATTCACCCATATATGTAGGGCTTCTGCAGTCAGTCTTTCTTTATATGAACCAAAACCTTTCTGTAAAACCTTAGTCTTATCAAAGTCGATTTTGTGTCCCGTTTCTATCGAGTGCAGTGCAATCGCTGAGTTGTTTTCTAGCTTCTTCAAGTCTGCAGAGGTCTTTGGAACCACCTTTAGACATTGTTTATGCTCTTTCACCCTTACATTTACCTGTCTGGAAGTTTCTCCTACATATACGGCGTTACAATCCCCACAATTGATCTGGTATACACAATTTTGCTGGTTTTCTTGTTCTATTTTATCCTTAACCTTAACCAGTAATGAGCGTAAGGTGTTTGATGCACGAAAATACACTCGTATATTATGGTCGTTAAGGATTCGCTTTATTTCGTCTCTCATACAATTTCAATTTCGCTGAGATTTTACAAATATAATTTTATAAATTACAGTAATTCTTGATCTTAATAGACGTAGATAATTATCTGTACTTTTCACTCAGTGTCCAGCTGTTCTGGAACTATTCAGTGAAATCTTGATCATAGTTCATATGAATTGTCTGTACAGCTTCAAATGAACATGTTTTGTTACCTTACAATATATAAACTCAAGGGCAGCGAAAGAATTTCTAGAAGCATAACATTTGAACGAAACTGCACACGGCAGATGCAAGGTCTGTCGTGTGATCTACATCTTGCTAAGATAGAAAAGCCATCATTCCTTCAATCATGTGTAAATCAACCTATTGGGTCAATAGTTAAGCCTAACAAATTCGATAATCAGATACAGTTAGCTTTTTTTACAACACAACCAATTTGTCCTTGTGTGAACCAATAGAAGTAAAGGTCAAAAAGCGTTTATTTAACCTCTCGTGTGATTGGATAAAAATGAAGTGTGAAAATCACTGCCTACATTCATGATATGGTCTGTAAATATTGTTTCACATCATAAACAAGTTAGTATTAAAGTTACCAGTAAGCAATGAAATATTAAGGCTCAGGGAATACCAAACAATTTTTTAAAACGACTGTCGTAATATTCTAGTCACCCATCTAGGTAAGGCTGTAATATGATAAGAAGCCATCACACAGACACGCACACAACCAACTATAGTTTCAGATTATACAGTTCCAATGCATCGGGAGCCTGAAGAAGTATAGAATTATGCTTCATTTATCCATGAATTCATCTATCAACTAAGAATAGTCTTTATTGATTGTTTGAATAGCCCAACTTCTGCCAATTCACGACATAGCGCGACCACTTCGCAATGTCTTCTTCGATGAGTTACTGCTGCACCCCACTGGTCACGGCTTCACACTAGAACCCCAGGTTGACTGCCAGTCGCTAGTGAGCATCAGAAGTTAGAATTAATGGGCTGGCCATTGTGTTGGGTCTCAGTGGTGTAATGGTCTACGAGCTAGCTAGCTCGCCTTGTAACCAGAAGGTCCTGGGTTCGAACCCAGTGGGTGCGTACTGATGAAGAGTCCCAAACTTGGCTGATGAAACAGCTGGATGTCCTGTTCTCCCTAGCAGATTTTCCAATGGTTCTCTAACTGATGTCAGCTCATGATTAAATCCTCCAACAAATTTATAATATTTAAAAACACTAACATTGCCAATGACGATTAATTGTGGAACCAGAAGAGGAAATTATTGAAAAGGATATTCTTTGTTCAATTTTTCGCCTTTTTCTAAATGTCTGAATGAATATTTTCGACATATTGAAGACGTCTTTGTGTTATTTGTTCAAGCATTTGTGACTGTAACGTCTATCAAGGATGTTTCAAAGAGCTATACAGTAGAGCGGAAAGATCGTTTCCTTGCGTTCAGACTACACCGAGTCGATTTTGTTGTTTGGTGGCTGCCACAGTTTAACTCTAAAGAAAATGACCATTTTTTTAAGAATCATTAAATGAGGTGAAAATTGACTAAAATGCGTTTTACACAATACTTTCTCCACTTATTTTTAAAAAATATCATATGACGTAAAATTACACAAGGAACTCAGTAGTGAGTGAGTTTTATTTACACAAAAAATAATGAAAATGTAAATACTAAGATTAGTTAAAGTGCTCCAAAAAAACAAAAACAAACAAAATAACAAATGAGCACAAATAAATCAGTTTAATGGATGTCACAAGATAATGTTTACTTAATTTTTAGGCTTTTATTGATCGACCAGTTGACGTTGTTATTTGTGAATGCATATGACGATTAATGCAATTGATTATACACATCCACTGATTGAACAAGATACTATTTAGATATTATTATATTTTACTGATATCATTTAAAGTTTTTTTTTTGCTTTTAGCAGGCTTCTCCAATATTATTATTATTATTATTATTATTATTATTAATCTCTTAGGTCTCGAGTGGAGCATAGGGATTCAACAAGACATCTACACTTTGCTCTATTCTCTACTGTCCTGTTCACACGATCGCCCCCCTCCCACGTCACCCTCCCACTGACGACCAACCCACTTACCGCTTCGCATTGGGATTCCACTAGAGTGATGGCCTGCATTGCGTGCGGTGTCATTCGATGGCTCCCTTCCTCAATGACTGCCCCATCCATCTCCATTTTCTCCTACATATTTGTTGAGCAATCGGCTCTTGGTTGGTTTATTGCTAACTGTGTTTTGGTGGCCATTTGATCTGCAATATGGAGCCAGGAAAGTGGGCAGCTGCTGATGAAAGTTTGCAACCTGTTGGAACGCCTTTTCGTGACACGAAGTGCAAGTTTCTGACCCGTATGGAAGAACTGACTGACTGAGTGACTTAACGTTTGTTTTGAATATAATCCGAATCTTGTTGTTTATGCTGGCTGGCTGATTGGGGCAGAAGATTTGCAAACTGGTTTCAGATTGGTGAAGGGCGTATCTTGTCTTTCCGATTCCGGCTAGCTGGCTTTGACATTCTCATCCGTGCTGCCTATAGTTGAAACGACTGTGTTATAATAAGTGAAATAAGTGACCTTTTTCAGATTTCTTCCATTTATATTGACTGATGTTTGCTATTGTTGGTTAGCTATCTTCATCCGCTCTGTCTTCTCTGCCTATTCCACTAACTTGTTTGTTTTCGTCTGTAGGTCTTCGAGCTTGCGCAACGCTAGACATAAGTCATACGCGTTGTCCAAAGACTATATATATATAATTGAATTCACATTTTCCCGTCGACTGATTTGACCGAAGTGCTCAGTCTCAGGTTGACATGTCGGTTGCTTGGGCAGATGGTTCGACGATGTCTGGTCATGTAACTTGAAGTCAGTTGGTGGATGGTGACTAGCAGTGGAATCCAGGATGCACATTTCATCCTATCTGGGACTCGTCATCTGGATAAACCTACATTTCCCAGTGAGTGACGACGTTCCCACCGATAAATGCACGGGAAAATCTAAAATGAATTAAAAAATTAATAAGACCCATTGTACAAGAGGTGGCTCCCTTGGCGCAAATGGTCTAGTGGATAACGATTTGGCGTTTGAAACTATGGGAATGTAGGTATATCCAGTTGACGAGTCCCAAATAGGATGAAATGTGAATCCTGGTGGATTCCACTGCTAGTCACCATCCACCAACTGACTTCAAGTTACATGACCAGACATCGTTGAAGCGTCAATTATATGAATCATGTGTGGACACACATACATAGGGAGGACTCATCGATCTCTGCGAGTAAGGGCTTCAGAGCATATTCCTAAATGGCTCCAGAAACAAATGGAATCTTCAGAATCCATTAATGGTGAGAACAGGAGACCTAGCTCCTCCATTGCAAAACATATTATAGAGACAGGACATAAAATTGACGTTAACACATCTTTTAAGCCTATCTATAGAAGTTGTTTGGGGCGTATCCTAAAGTTTGTGGAAGCCCTAGCTGGCAATTAGGAAGTTTAAACCACCTTTATGCGTTCAAAGCAACAATTCATCATCACATTAAACCTTCCTTGATAAATTTTGTTTTGATACCATAGCAGATGACTATTTGGTTTAGTGGTCTTCATTGTTATTTTGACCTTGAATATGTCCCTTTAACTTGACTTAACTATATCTATTTCTATTTCTCACCTCTTACCTCTTTATTAATTTCATACATATATTCCTATGACAAGTCCATGTGTGTGATCAGATTGTTCGAAATGCGTGTTGCGCAAATACACATTGGACACGATTCAGACAAATTACGTCTTCTTATTGCTTTATCTAGAATCATGAGTAGTCATCAAAACAAAGTAGACAAACGAAATCACATGAACTGTGATCACAATTTCACCACAAACCTACTATTATTAATCTGTTTTGTTGTAAACTATAAACAGTGTATACTTTTGCATTAGACTTTAGTGATCATGTTCAACTAAAGGTCATGGTCCGTGACGGATAACTGAATATGAAAAATATATGTATATGCGATATACAATGATGTATGTGTGTGCATGATGGAACAATTGTATATCACTTGTTAACCTTTCTATAAGAAGATACATTTAATCAGGGAAAATAAATTAGGCATGAGAAATTAGTGATACATATTGATTTTATTCAGTATTAAAGACTTGCCACATACCATTCAGCCACTGGGACCCGATTTAATTACCAGCTCATGAATTCTAACTTCTACCAATTCGTGATTTAGCGCTACCCCAACCAATGTCGTCGGTGGGACATCCATCCTCACAAGTGACATTGGTTGGGGTTGCTCTAAATCATGAATTGGCCATTGAATCGGGACCCAGTGGCTGAATGGTATATGGGCTTGTCTTGTAACCGGAAGGTCCTGGGTTCGAATCCCAGTGGGTGCGTGCTGCCGATGATTCCCAAACTAGGATGAAACAGCTGTCCACTACTCGTTGTTGGTTTTCAATGGTTCGCTTACTGATATCAATCCGTGATCAACTCGTAAAAACATAACTTACCCTTACAAACCAAACTATAGAAAACATATAATAATAATAATAATTATTATCATATATATATATATATATATTTATATAATTTAAAATATTAGTAGAGAGACCACTATAAACAGAATGTTGGTGCAAACATAATGAGGTATAAATAGGTAGCGTCATAGATATGTGATATGTGATAACAATAATCTTTACATATAATTCTCAGTTCAGACTATTGATTTAAAAAGTTTATAAGTTTTTTTCTGACATCTGACTCTCTCTTCACACAAAACCCGTGCTAAATATGGTGGTATGGTAGAATTTTTATATTTAGTAGCTGTACCAGCGTAAATGTTTCTTATGAAGTTTCTTCTGGTTTTACCTGAAAAGATACAAGGAGAAAGTTGGGAATCACAAAAGAGGATGTTCAGTATCAGACAAGATAACTTTAGTCAAATACTTGCAAGAATTGAAGTGCCTATTCGCAATAATGTCAACTGGCACACAGTCACATCTTTCCAAACTTTTAGAGTTCAGCCGTCTATACAGGGCTTCTGCAGTTAATCTTTCTTTATGTGAACACAAAGCCTTCTATGGGACGCTGATCCTATCAAAATTGATTTTGTGTTCCGTTTCTATCTAATAGAGTAATGAATTTTAAGTTTCTTCTAATGCACTAACTACTCACGACTCAGAAAAGACTGGACAAGTGGGACTGGTCGGCTGCATGAACCAGCAGCCCCTATTGAGTAATGATGCTCCCGGTAAGACTTGAACCCGGTACTCATAGTTTCTAACATCCAGACACCAACTACTAGACCACCTGGATCACGAAAGCCTACTCTTGTGCAACCAGAACCAGCTGTTGTGTATTTTCAAGTTTTGGTTTGTAGGGATTTTTGATATAAGTATAAAACTTGGACACTGTGGTAGAGTATAACTCCATTGTAGTTTGTGCTCGAAACGTCATCGCTTAATATTACTGTATAACACTGTGTGATTTACCAAAATAAAATCTTATCTATAATGGATTTGTAGGGATTTTGTTTGATTGGTTACAGGATTTCATAATGAGCTGATATCGGTTAGAGAACGATTGGAAAACCAGCTGGGAGCACTGGAAAGTTGTTTCGTCTTAGTTCTGAACTCTTCATCAGTACGCATCCATCGAGTTTCGAACCCAGGACCTTCTGGTTACAAGAAGTTCTGACAAGTAGGGTGCAACAGGTTGGGTGTGAGGACAAATGCTCGCCGAAGACATTGGCTAGCGGTTGCGCTATGTTGTGAATCGGCAGAAGTTGGAATTCATGGGCTGGCCATTGCATCACGTCCCAGTGGCTAAAGGGACTACGAGCTAGCTCGCCTTGTAACCAGAAGATCCTGGGTTCGAACCCTGGTGGTGTTATTCACCCATGTATGTATGGCCTCTGCTGTCAGTTTTTCTTCATATGAACTAAAACCTTTGTGCAGAACCTTGGTCCTATCAAAGTCGACCTTGTATCCAGTTTCTACCAATGGAAATATAATTTTCGTCCCATCTACGACTCATCAGCTAGATTTACTTTCATCCCAGTGGGTAATTATCTTCCCGCTGGGAATATAACTTAGTGTCTACCACTTTAATCCTACCAGATAATGTTGAAGTTGAAATCCATGGTACTAGGTATGCATATATTCACAGATACCGATCATTTCAGTCCGATGAACACAAACGGCGGGAAATTAAAAGCTCTAACAAATAACGAGGCATCTGTCCTTGTTTTCTTAAATTACCATTTATTTTACAATACCTTTTAGTAAAGAAACTTTATTCCTTTCACTTGTCCCTTATCATTCTAATGTGATTTGAACTCTTTATATCTGATAACTACTCTGATCAATAACTGCTTGGATCTTGAAAAGTTTTCAAAAAATTCTTCCTTGCCGCTATGTATTTAAACATTGAAAACATATTTCTCTTTGTCATATGTATTTCGAACAATCGATAAAATTGTGAAAGGGATTTATAGAATTCCTAAATTCTAGTAAGAGCCTTCATCTAGTTATTCTTCTATAAACTACATTTGTTAGGAACACTGACAGGGAATTCAATAAAGATATGCATGGAATCTAATAATTCCATGTTATGTGACTGTGTAAATGAACCGTCTGTGTGTGCAATGTATGATTGTTACCACACTTGCCTAACTAGATCGGGATTGTGGAGTATTTGTAACTATTATTCCCTTGGGTTCCGAGGGGAACATAGGGCTTCAACAACACATCTACACTTTTTTCTCTTCTCTATTATCCTCTTCAGCTGGGTCCACGATTGCCCATAATCTCTTATCTCCTCCTACTCAAACGATCTCCTTCATGTCACCCTGGTAACAACGAACCACGCATCGCTTTCCATTGGGGTTCCACTCGAGCAATGGCCTGCATTGAGCGTGATTTCATTCGACGATCTCCTCAACGTATGCCTGATCCATCTCCATTTTCGCCTAAATATTCGTTGAGCAAACGGCTCTCGCCTATTGGTTTGTTCTCAGCCAGAGTTTCTTTCTTTCTGACTAACCATTTGATCTTCAGTATCGAGCCAGCGAAGGCAAACAGCTTTTGATAAGTGTCTGTAACTTGTTGGAAATGCTTTTCGTGACACGCAGTGCAAGTTTCTTATCCGTATGGAAGCAGTGAATGACTTGACATTGATGTTGAAAGTCCAAATTTCGTTGCCTATCCTGGCTGAGCTAGTGCATAAGATTTCCAAACTGGTTTCTGGTTGTTGAAAGCGTATCTTGTCTTTACGATTCGGATTGGCTTTGTCATCTCCATCCTTTCTGATTGCCTGTGGCTGAAACCATGCTTCCTAGATAAGTGAAGGAAGTAACGCCTATTAAATATCTCCTGTTGATGGTGATTGGTGCCGGTTGTTATTGTTACGGTTCCCTGGTTATATTCGTCATCTCCGTCTTCTCTATGTCCACCTGTCTTCGCTGCCTGCCAGCCTCTTCTACCAGTTTGTTGCTTTTCGCCTGTCTGCAAGTCTTCGAGTTCCTGTAAAATTAACCATAAATCATCCACACGGTAAATCCAGGTCTTCTAGAGTCTTCTTATTGGTCAATGCAGCGTAATCCTATCGTTCCACTCCCATTGCACAGTCTGATGTATAATCCAGTCTACCACAATTAAGAATATGATCGTAAGTGATAATAGGCAGGCAGCCAACTTGTCTTACTCCTGTATGCACTTCGAACGTCTCGCTAAGTTTTCCATTGTGAATCACCTGACTGACACATGGTATTGTCATATAGCCACCTGTTGAATGAAGTTGGTGAAGACTTAGTCACTGCACTCCGTGATGTTAAAATAGTTTCCAAATTACTTTTCGGTCAACCTTGCACTGTCGAAGGCCTTTTCGATGTCGATGAACCTGTTGAGGTGGAGGTTTGACTGCCATTCTATGCTTTGTTCTGTGATGACGATGTGTAGATTTTCAATTTGATCAGCATATGATTTGCCTTTCCTGAATCCAGATTGTTCCGTGCTGCCGGAGTTTTGTATCCAGTGCACCTTTTATTCTATCCAGAATTATGTGACTTATTATTTTACTTGGCGTGGACAGCAGCATTATTCCATTCCAGTTCTTGTAGAAGCGTAAGTCTCTCTTCTTTGGTTGCTTGACTAGGTAACCTTTCTTCCAATTGGTAGGCACCCTTCCTTCCTTCCAAACCTTTTGCAATAATGGCGTGAGCGCAACTGCCGAAGTCTCTGGACCCGTTTTCAGTGCTTCGGGGGGGGGGGAACTCTATCTGGTCCCGCTGCCTTCCCAGTTGGACTTTAGTAGCTTGATCGTATTCAGCATTTCTGCTTTCGTTGGAGGGTTGGTGTCCACTGGCAGCCAGTTATGTGCGTGTTGTTGATGTATTTCGGAGCGAGCTGCAGATGATAGTTGATTCAATAGTCCTTTGAATTGATCAACCCATTGTTTAATTTGTTTCTCCTCCCTGGTAATTAGGTTCCCTTGAGCATCTTTTATTGGTTTCGTCATCTGGATTTATCTCTTCCCGGATAAAGATCTGGTTATCCGATACAATGTCCTGAGGTCTCTTTTACCTGAGGCCTGTTCTGCTTCAGCTGCAGGCCAGTTTATTGTAGAATTGTCTTTTGTCCCTCCTAGCACTCTTCTTCACTTCTTTATTCATTACAGTGTACATTGAACTTAGCTTCTCCTTCTGTTGTGCATCTTTGCATTGAGTTATCTTCTCTTTCAACATCCTCCTCTCATCACTTCTATTAGCTTCCAGGTATCCGTTGAGAGCCATTCTTTGTCCATTCTCTTCCTTCTTCCTAGAACAGGTGTACATGTTTCCTTGAATATCGTCTTCAGAGAGTTAGTTCCAATGTTCTTCCACACAGGTTTCCTCAGTGATTCCACGTGTTGTCTCCGACTTTGCTCTGATCTGATCTGCGATTTAGTCCTTCAGTTTCTGAAAGCTGAACTTGAATTGCTGTCTGTCTTCAGTTGTTCTGAAGGATGTCAGCTTCACCTTGAAGGTTGCTTGAACTAGATAGTGCTGTGAGCCCACACCTGCTCGCCTTCTCGACTTTATGTCCAGCATACTAGCTTCGTCCCCACTTCCTTGAGACTGATATGAAATCTGTCTGGTTTGTGTAGTGTCCATCAGGTGAAATCCATGTTGCTAGCCTCGTGTTTATCCTTGTGCTTGTACACGCTGCCTCCGATGACCAAATCATTGAAAGCTCGGAAGTCTGCGAATAATTCTCCATTCTCATTCATTTCTCTGAGCGACAGCCACTCGACCCATGATGAGTTCTCTTCCTGCATTATCCACTCCCAGTTCATCTGGTATTCATATCGTTCATGAGGATTTTGATGTCACCATTTGGGATGTTGTCCATTACTGTTTGTAGTTGTCTGTAAAAATCTTCCTTCTTCTCTTGCTCCGCGTTGTTTGTAGGTGTGTAGTATTTGCTAATTGTTACCTTCCTTCCTTTCGAGTTGAATCTTACTGTCTTGATCATGGATAAAATTGGTTCCACTGTATTAAGGCTTTGGCTGCACTGGTGACATCATGATAGCCATTCAATATCTCAGTGTACTTGTGGTTTTCGTCTGGTTGACCGGAGTAGATTAATGATTTTCCCATTGATAATGTTGTCAGTCCACATCCATTCCATCTACTTTCGCAGATACCCATTACTTCTAAGCCATATCTTCGCATCTCTTTGACTACCTGGGCAGCCTTCCCAGTTTCATACACTGTAGGGACATTCCACGTACCCATTGTTACTCTTGTTTTCATAGAGAGAAGACACATTGGCTGGCTGAATCGCTTCCCGAAGGTGGGCTCTCACTAGTCCGCTGTGTCATTTAGTCTCTCGAATTCCAGTGAAGAATAAGATCATTATTTGAATGTTTTCTATATTTAATATACTTTTGGTGCGTTGAAGTTTATGTAGCCGTTTAATTGATTTTGTAGTGCAAAGTCTCTAACCCCACGCCCAATCCTCCCACTGTTTTCTTGGTCTTAGGACCGACTGGAAAACTAGCAAGCTAGTAAATTAGGCGATGTGTTCAGTGGTATTCAAATCTTCATATCAGATATAAATTATTCCTTAGTCCAGTTTACAAATGTTTATGATTTATTTAGGTATAAGAGAGGCCATAGTGTTTTTTTTTCAGAGTTCATTCATATAAAGGAATAAAGGTATTACTGATTTCTCTTTAGTAGATTGTCAGATATTATTTTTTCTCATAACACACATATATCTCTTAATTAGTCGGAATGATGAAAACATTTTTTACAAATATTCATTTTAAGTTTTGAGTGGACAGCTGGCCAAATATTTTCTGAATCACTGGATACCTAGTCTATTAAACTATTAAATATTCTCTAAGGTGTTATGTAATATGAAATTTATTTATCGCAGAATTCTATCTTGTTAACTTTAATAACATAAACATAATTTATGATGTACTACATTATCTAATGTCAATTAGTTCACTATTGATTTAATTTTGTATATCATATGACTAATTAGTATACTCTGATTGGATACTAGTCAGTAACTAGTGTGATGTATCTAGCTAGTACTTACTTTGGTGCAGACTGAATTCTATCAGTCAGGTTTGCAATCTGGCTCACCATCACGGTGCACTTTCAGTGATTAGAGGCAATCGGCAGGAAGCTTTGCCTGACCTAGGTTTCGTGCTATTTGGTACTCACCAATCAGGAGGGCATATCTGCGACCTTGAAAGAACTCATGTGCTTTCTGAGATTCGAACCCGCATCACTAATTGATATATTTGTGCATGGGGTTTATGTACCTATTTTTAAAACTTGGCATAGATTATCTGGACTAAAAATCAATATAACTGATGATGTGGTTATTGGTTGGATTAAACTTCACAATTTGTAATGCACACATACTTCAAGGTGAAATTTGACCATGCTATATCCTTCAGAAACCGATTTTACTAACTGCATATTGTGTGAGCAGGTTGATATTATTAATGTCAACCAAAAAAATGAAGCATCATGTATATACTACTGATTAGTCCATTTGAGTAGTTTTTTACACCAATGAGTACTGCTTTTTAGCCAGATCAGATATGATCTGAATAATTTCGATTTTCTAAAGAAACTCTTTTTGAACTCTCACCTTAAACTCTGTTATTTGCAAACTGTGATTTTAGGAAATATTAAAAAAGATTGTTGCAGCAAAGAATTTCTTCCTTTCGTCAAAGTCATCAACTAGAAGACGTTTCGAGCA